>JAMQGT020001020.1:0-16362 GCA_024447675.2 Pterophyllum scalare
TGCCCTCAGAAAATTACAATGCTGACACAATATTTTTATTACAATCCAGAGAATTTTCCTTTGGGCAAATGCTCCCTCTTTGAGCAATGCCAGGATTTCTTGAATGCAGGAAAATCCCAGTATTTTGTATTAACAGTTGGCTCATCTCAGCCAAACTCACTCATTCAGATTTTTTGAAGTGTTTAGGAGTGCGGCTTCCATGATTTATAGATGTGTCCATAGAGGCAGCTCAAACTGATCTCTCTGCTGACTGCCCATCACTGAGCTGGGCCCTCTGATCATGTTTGATCTGCTCGAGCCTTTTAATGGAGTTATCTAATATAGCTTACTGTGTGGTACAGCCTGTTCAAAAAGCTTCTGATTCAGCTTTGGTGAGTTACATTTTAGCATTTTATTATTCTTTTATTTAGCGCTAATTAGAATATCTGTGTCTGTGCATTGTAACCATACAGAATACAGCTTGTTATCCAGGCTTGCTAGCATTAGCTGACAATTTAGCTTGCCATCCTCTCATCCACATACAGCCATGTGAAAAGGAAAGCTTATAGGACTCTATGTATAAAACTAAATACTTCCCTACTGTCTCCATAGGAATTAAGAGGGGACTTAGGAACCAATTAAATGCAGTTGATTAACAGATCATCAACAAGTGTGACCACCTCTATAAAAGTTAAAAATCTGGTAGTTTGCTGCTCTGGAGCATTCAGGTTTGTGCAGAGTCGCCCATGCTCAGAGAAACTCTACAGGCCTCAGTTAGCATGTTATGTTAAAGTTCATGACAGTGCAATTGGAGAAAGACTGAACAAGTTTGGCTCATTTGAAGGATCACCAGGAGAAAGCCTCTTCTCTCTCCAAAAAAGATGGCGGCACAGTTTAGGTTTGGAAAGTTGCTTCTGATGATATGGGCTTGTGTTTCAGCCACAGGACCTGGGCACCTTGCGGATATTAAGTCAACCATGAACTGCTCTGTAAACCAAAGTACTGTAGAGTCAAATGTGAGGCCATGTGCATCTGACAGCTTAAGTTTGGCTGAAACTTTGTCATGTAACAGGACAATGATCCAAGCACAACAGCAGCAAATCTACAACAGAATGGCTGAAAAAGAAAAGAATCAAAGTGCTGCAATGGGCCCGTCAAAGTCAAAGACCTCAATCTGAATAAATGCTGTGGCAGGACTTTAAGAAAGCCGTGCATGAATAAACTTCAATGAACTGAAGCAACGTTTTAAAGTAGGATGTGAGAGACAGTCATACAGAAATCAATTACTTTAAGTTATTGCTGTTAAAGGCAGAGGTGTACTTTCTGGAAACTTTCTTCTTCACATGACTGTAATCTCATCCTGCTGCAGTCCTTCTTTACATTAGCTGTAAACATATGACTGGCACCACATTACACATGTCGAGCAGAACTGGTAGACAGCTACCTTGGCTCTGTGCTGGCTCAGCATTGTAACAATATCCAGGTGACCAGCTGCAGCAGCAAATCCCAGTGCAGTCAAACCGTCATGTGATTGAGCATCCACCTAGAAATGTGAAAATTTTGGTTGCAGTAAATTGACTCAAACTTCCTGTTGAAACCCAATAATATGTTTCTATGGAATCATATGAAACTTAAAAACATTTTTTTAACCTGAGCTCCATGGTCGAGCAGCAGCACTACAGCATCAGCGTGGCCCAGGTGAGCGTGGACACACAGCAGAGGGGCGCTGTTGAGGACATCGCTACAGTAATCCACATCAGCTCCGGCCATAATCAGCAATCTGCTCACCTGGAAACAGACCTGTGTTAGCAAATGTATGTGTGTGTGTGTGTGTGTGTGTGTGTGTGTGTGTGTGTGTGGAATATCCACAGTATTTTACCTTGATGTTGGGGGTGTAGAGGTTGCGCAGTGATGCAAGAACAGGACTCAGGCTCTTGGTGCTGTATGACAGCCATAGCCCCTGCAGAACTGAGGAGGAAACCCCCAGCTTCTTACTCAGGCCCTGGATGAAAAATAGATACCATAGATACCAGTGGGGTTTTACACCTGTTACTTTTGTTATCTGATAAACAAAAAATCTTCTATTGCTGGTCTCCTTGTGAGCACTCAGACATGCATGCACAGATACCTGGGGATAGAAATCACACCAGAATGACTAACTTTGTGTGTGAGAGTTCACCTTGTAGATGTGAGCCTTCAGGATGTGATGTCCCAGTTCCAGTGTCTGCTGTCGGGTCAGCTTTCCTGCCTGTCTACAGAGCCAGAAGGACAGGAGAGTGTGGCCACTCCTGGAGACAAACACACAGATGGCTCGGTGAGAAACATCCCTCCCTGTCGTCTTTGCTCTCTATTTGTCACTCTTGCCCTCTGGGGCCCTGTGAGCATACCTGGGATCACAGAGGAACCTGTCATCCTGCCCCTCCTCCCTCCACATGAGCCACTCCCTGAAGGAGGTGTGGTTCAGCATCCGGCTGCCGTCGCTGCGCCGTAACAGGAACGAGGAGAGCTGCTCCAGGCGCTGTGAAAACTCCACCCACTGCAGCGAACCTCCCATCAGGGTACCGGCATTCACCACCTCAAACAACTGCACATTGACAGTATTGTAGTCACGGCATGTCAGTAATTTTGCAGACATCTGATCATAAAAAAATATCCTGCCTGCATCACTGAATACAAATGATGGTTCTTATGATATGATGCAATTATACACACAGTCGATGTCTTTCAAGGTTTAAATGCATTCACAGCAGCTGTATAAAGTGCTCTGTGAGTAATGGGAGAGTGTACTAATAATGTTGCTTAAAGTGACAATGGAACAATTGTAGACTTTTTAACATGTATACCACTTTCTTGGCTAGGCAGAAGGAAGGGAGAGACTACCAACAATTTTCAGCCAGAAGGAGGAGACTATGCTCTCAGCAACCTCAGTGCTAACTATCGAGCTAACAGTGGCAGACTTTTCATCAGCTGTTTTGCTAGTGAAACCGCACAATTCATGTTGCAGCATTATTCAGTGTGTATATTTGTTAAATTGTCATCATTTTGGAAACACTTAGCATTATGTGAGGTCACAGGCACGTCAGATTTCTAATGTTCACAAAACACAGTAGCATGATAATCACAATCAACTGTTATTTCCAGCATGTCAGAAAAAAAAAGTCTACATAGTGCACCACATGAAAGTGTACCAATGTGAAAGTGTATACAGACAGAGATGATGTGTCTGACTGACCTGCTGGTCAGTCAGCGGGTGCAGCGATGCCACAGTAACGTTGAGCAGAGGTAAAACTCTCTGAAAAGATGACTGGGTGGGAAAGCGCATGTTGAGCTGAAGCAGGTAAACTTCTGCTAGACTCACAGGAACCACCTACACACATACACACACAAACACACACATTAAAAGACTCTTTACGGTATATCAAATATAATATATAATACTATACTGGAAAAAAAGTAAAGATCGGAATCACAAACTAGACAGAGCTGCAGCAGAGTCAAAGACATGAATACATTGCAAGTTTTTGGCACTTGCAATTCAAATACAGAACCCACTGTAGCAATTCAGTTATTATCCCAGCCAGAGCTACAATTCAGCATGATTTACATGTTTTACATGCCCTGAGTGAGTGTTCTGGACATGTTCTATGACATGACTAAAGTCAGTTTAAATGAGCCGCTGTTAGTAACTGAGTTCCTGTGGAGAAGGACGGATTGGTGTGATTATGGTCCCATGCCATATCACACACCAGCGTTAGAAGAGGTGTGTGCATGCTGTGAAAAAAACTGAGCAGCTCATTGGTGCATTCAACTTAATCTCTTTACATGCATAGGGTCAGATTAGGTTTAGGTTCACATCTAACCTTTTAGATGGAATGTTCATCTGTACTGCAAACCTTTATGGAAATCTTATTTTAGAAAGCAAAGGCAACATCTTCTAGTTTTTGAAACAGTTTGTTTAGTATGCGGCTAAAATAAACCTCAACCCTACGCAGTTTGCTGGTGACCAGGGCCCTGATCCTGGAAGCAGATTCAACAAACTCTGAGTCTAACAGAAACTGTGAGTTTATGAAGTCTTACAAGTTTCTGTTTCCAGAACAGCTGATCAGAGTTAGTTCCATCAGCTCTGAGTGTGTTCACACTGAGTTAAACATCTGGTAATGTTTATAAAGACATAAACTGCAGATTATGGGCGCTGATACATGCTTCGATATCAGCTGTATCTATGAATAAATAAAAGTGTCACACAGCTGTGCCAGGTGTAGCAGGAGAAGAGGAAGCTGGGCCCTGTTCCTGAAAGCAGTTTAAATATGAACTCTTTCAGTTTTTGGTTCCAGCACAGCTGATCAGCGTTATTTCACCTTGAGTTAAGCACATGCGTGAGTAGAGAAAGAAAGCCATCATCAATGGAGCTCCGACACAATTCACCATGGTAACGGGTAAATAAAGAGCAGAGTCTCCATTTTAATCCAGCGGATCGAGAAATACGAACACGCCAGAGCTGAGCGTGATATTTGTCTCAGAAACAGGCAGGAAGAAGGGAGTAATTTTAATTGGCTTGGTCCACTCTCTCCTCATCATAGAAGGAATAAAAGTTTGATATAAAAAATGCCCTTTTTTTTCATATCATCTTTTATTATCATTTACCCAACAGGAATTTTGATTAGAAGCTGGAATTCAAATTTTACATTTAAATGTAATTATTCAGCTGTAACTTGATTGGGCCAAAATGCAGGCGAGAGAAACTGAAGATAAAATCAGAGAATCAGATCAGACACAGTTGACTGACAGACCTGTGGTAGTGGTTACCCACAGACTCCGAAGCGGAGCTGTCTGTTTGCTACAGTTTATATGATCATTGCATTTTTTACAGAGTGGCTGTGGCTCAGGAGGTGGAGCAGGTCATCCACTAATCAGAAGGTTAGTGGTTTGATTCCTGGCTGCTCCAGTCTGCATGCCAAAGTATCTTTGGACAAGATACTGAACCCCAAGTTGCTCTCCAATGTAACCGTCGGAGTACAATGTTAGATAGTAAGCACTCAGAAAAGGAAGTGCTTGTTTGAATGGGTGAATGCAAACATGTTGTATAAAGAACTTTGAGTGCTCAGATAGAGCAGAAAAGAACTATTTCAATAATTCTTCAGTAAACAGTTAATTACTGATTAAGTGTTTTTTGGATAAAAAGGCTTCATGATATTTACAGTAAAACTCTCATTTAATGTTGCCAATGTAAGCATATAAGCATATTTATAATTTGGTCTAATCTCAGCCTGTACTGGCAGATGATGGTTTCCTGACAGCCACATCAGAGATGTTTTACTGAGTTACTGCTAATACTAAAGAGTTTCACATTTAACTAAAAAAAATGCAGGGCAGCTTTCCAAGACTTTTATGAATCTAAAGTTTTATCAGAAAAGGCAGACATATTAGAAATGTCTAGGTTTTTAATAAAGCTGTCTATATGCTGGTCGGCTATATTAAATATTTCAAAATAGCTTTGGAAGGATGAGACATTTTAAATGAGGAATACGGATCGTGTTGGGACAAAATAAACCACTGTGTATGGATCTAATACAGATCCAGACGGGATGAGCTGGGAAATGACCGGAACCAAACTGGATCCAGGCCTGAATCTGTCATCCTTATCTATTTGGGATACGTTCTGTTGTGCAAGTGGACTCAAAACACAGTTTGCTGATCTGCTATGGAGTCTATCTGGTTCTGGGTCGACCCACTGAGACTGTTTTAGGCGAATTTCATATGTCGAGGTTCAGACTGAATTCCAAACATTGAACCTTTCAAAATGTTATTGAACATAATTTAATGACTGAATCTCAATCTGTAAACAAATTTTAACTGAATTTAATTATCCTGCATTTTGGTTAAAGAAATTTATTTAGAAAATAAATGATTAGTAGACAGTAGAGAAAAGACTTTTTGCCCTCCATGTAGAGTTCCTGTAATGATGTGATATCATGTGGAAACTATGAATACTTCTTAATTGCTTTCATCCCTGCTTAAATGGCAGCCTGAGTGCTTTAATCTATGCTGATTACACCCTAACTGACAATTTTTAAAGCTTTTTTTTTTTTAGCACAGTCTAGTTTTTAGCATTCTCTTCTTTCGTCAATACTTTATTTCACCTTTACCTTCTTTCCCCACCTCACCTTGAAGCTGGAGCTCTTCAGGACAAGGTATCCGCCCTCTATCAGGTCCAGGATCAGTTTTAGATACAGATATGAGCCTCTGCTCAGGCTCTTCAGGTGGCTGATCAGTTTGGAAAGTGCTGTGTTGTCAAGGCGGCCATTGCTCAGTGACACATTGCTTTGGATCTCAGTGCTGCTGTTGATACGCTGCATTAGGTAACCCTGAGAAAAGACAGGTAGATGCAGTACAGATGTGCAGAAAGACAGAGAAACATGCAGGAATGGATGTGTTTACACCTTACCTGCAGGTCCTGGTCTATGGCGTTATTCTCATCCATTCTGTCTAAAGAGATGCGGTGAAAAGGTAGAGAATGAGTGATGTCCTGATTGAATAAAAACACAAAGAAACAAGAGTTTGTTAGTTCAGAGAAAGTTTTGTTTGTTAGGAAACCCATTCCCAGTGTGTGTGTTGCTCACAGTAGTCTGGTAGCACAGACAGTAAATTTGCCTCAGACAGAGATCATCTTAATCATTTTCAAAATGATTCCAAACTGTCAGCAGATATGCTGATAACATTGGCAACAATGACAGATTCACCACAAAGGCAAAGGTAGAACAAAAAAAAAGAGCAACTTTTAAGCCAGTGTAGAAACTAGCTAACTGATGTTGCTAACACTACTTGTCTGACTGCATTGTGCCAAGTGTAAAGTTTGGTGGAGGGGGGATTATGGTGTGGGACTGTTTTTGTGAAAGGACTCTTAATGCTTCGGGATACCAAGACCAGGATGGCTCCTTACTGTTTGACCTCACAAATGTGCTTCTGGAAGAATGGTCAAAAATTCCCATAAACACTCCTAAACCTTGTGGAAAGCCTTCCCAGAAGAGTTGAAGCTGTTACAGCTGCAAAGGGTGGGCCCACATCATATTAAACACTATGGATTAAGAATGGGACATCACTCAAGTTCATGTGTGTGATGGCAGACAATCAAATCCTCTCAGGAAAATAGGGCATATTTTCATGCTCTTGGCCTTACAAGTAATGTTGAGGTTACTGTTAGTTAGCTCGACATGCTAACTTAGGCTAAATGCTATTTTAGCTTCTATAAAAATGGATAAATATAAAGTTCAATCTGGTTTTTACATCTTTTAAACTTTGGGGTAATTTTTCCACTTTGTGTCATCTTTGTGATTTTTCTCTTCTGTGTGTTTGTGGCTCGTGCATACCTGTTGACTGGTCCTGACGGTGGTAATGACCTTCAGCCATGAAGGAAATTTCTGGATGGTTCGGGACAAAAAGGAGGTCAGTGTGTCTCCGTAGTCTGGCCGGTGGAACTCTGCCTCGTTTAGTCCATCAATCAGTACAATAAGCCCCGCCCCCTCCATATGCAATTTATTTTCTGGAAAACAAATAACAAACCATGCAGCTCATTGCACTTCAGGTACATTGCACATTTGGGCTTAGCGAATACAGGCTAGCAGAATGTAATAGGTGTACCTCTGTGGAGAGCATCAAGTGGTTCAAGTATTCCTTTCTGAAGTGCAGAGCCTGGATCCTGGATACAGGAGCGCAGACTGAGCATGCTCTGAAGCTGTGGCGACTGGTGCAGCAGTTCCCGATAGGCGGCCAGCTGAGGAGCATCGCTCAACGTCGCCGCCATGTTGTGGACAAACTCCGGAACCAAACAGGTGTGACAGTTGTCGGCCTGACAGAAATGATATGAGACTACCTGCAAAATAGAGACAGGAGAAAGTATGTGAATCATTTGTAGATTTTTAATAAAACTTTGCTAACATGGATTCCTTTACTGGCCCTTCCAACTTACGTGTAGATACACTCACCTCATTATTTGAAACTTTAGCCATGTTGAATATGATTGTCAACTATTGTAACAGTACACATACAGAAAATAATGAAAAGCATGATGGGCTGTATTTAATGAACAAGAGACCTGTTGGCCTATAGAGCTCCACTGTCAAATGTTTTACTTGTACAATGTGAAATATTGGAACAGAAACTAATTTGGCTGCACGTCTAGCAACACTGAGCTGATGCTTACTGTTTTATTTATTATTATTATTTAATTCATTATTATTAAACAGTAATGTACAGTATTTCTGGAATTTTATAAAAATTCCTTAAAAACAGTAAAAAAAATCGAAAATCCATATCCCCTATCTTGTAGAGCCTTACCCAAAGAGTATTTTTAAGTTCCAGAAGATTTCAAAAATAAATGACAGGTAACAAATTCAAGAAAAAGTTGAATTAGGAAAACTACCTGTCCTGCCAGCCTCCTCAGCGCCTCCTCCTGTCTCCTCCTCATTTCTGGTGTACCTGGACAGCTTTCTCCTGATCCTCCTTCATCTCCTCCTCCACCTCCTCTTCCCAGGGAATCGTGGGAAAAGAAGCAGGCTCCACATCTGGGATGTCAGTAACATACGAACGGCGTCATTCTTTCTATGCAGCTGTTGCTTTCATCATTCCTGACTGCATGATTTTAGTTGTTTTTCTGGTTGATGAATCAGCCGTGTGTTTTGTTGGGCTCTATATGATGACTCAGTTACTGTGAGTGAATAACACCGTATTCATGGCTGCAATAATATGCTGGGGGTCCTCTGATAATGTCAAATGGGTTACTGCCACAAACCTTTGGTGGAACCATCTGGTTCTGAAAATACTGTACATAAAAGTTGAATATTTGATTTATAGTATTCAGGCCCTAAATTCAGTACGTTGTAGAAGTTTTTTGGGGGAAAATACACCTTTGAGTCTTTTTGGCTACATCTCCACAGGCTTGGATCATTTGTTTCACACCTTCTCCATCAGATTGGATGTTTGGAGTTTAAGTCTAAACTACTCAAAGGCAGTCAGAGCCTTGTCTTGGCTGTGTGCTTTTTTTTTTTTTTTTTTTTTTTTAAGCTTGCTGAAATATGAACTTCTCTTCCAATCTAAGGTCATTGCATTCTGGAGAAAGCTTTGTCCAGTCACTGTCACTATCACTGAGAAGCAATGTCATAGCATGATGCTACCACCACCATGCTTTACAGTAGGGATGGCATTAGCCAGGGAAACAGTTCCTGGTCATTCATTCTTGATGCTTAAACTTTTGTGAATATAGTAGTCATTTCAGTAACATCCGGTGTTATTACAAAGCTTTAGAAGATTGTAACGTGATAGCAATTACAATGAAACTCAGTGATTCCAAATCTATTTAAATGTAGTTTGGAAACGTTAAGTGGGTATTTGTGCCTCACTTAATGGATTCTGTAAAGCTACTATACCATAAAGGCCTGGTTTGATGGAGTCTCCTTGTTCCAAGCTCTCACCCCTCTGTAAAGATCTTCTGTTAGATTTCTTTTCCACAGTGATGTTGCCAAAAAGTCAGCATCAGCACAGAATCAAAAATTTGGTCCCACACTTCAAAACACTGATGTCAAAGGATATGTGAGGAGCTATCATAAGAAATTAACTGATGACTGACAGATGCAGCCTGAAGACTACATTTTTTTCTTCCCACAGAATTACCCCGACTCAAACATGTCCAAATGGGACTGACTCAAAAGACAGTGACGCATCACTGACTCTGCACTGGAACTACATATATTAGTTATGAAAGTGATTACTGGATCGGCCCTTGTCGCTTGAGTACTCAGTGGTAGAAAGACTGCTGCTGGTTCTATTCTTCACAATGAATGAAGCCACTGTGCTCCTCAGAAAACTCTCCTGGTTGTTTTTCTTATGTTTTCCTCTATAGTCAAGGCCAAGTCAGGGTCATGAGGGAAAAATAACACTTTGAACACTATAGTCAAGCTTTATAGTCTACGGCCTCCACAAATATGGCAGGTTAATATTAAGAGAGTTGTTTGCCAAGAGAAGCACAGATATGAGTTTAACCTTTGCATACATTTTCTTTCACTTCTATGACGCAGTTTATATAAATATCAAAGAAAAGGGTTATTTTCTCCTTACGTTTGTGGATGCCAGAAGTGTTTGGCCACATGCGGTTGCCATGACAACTAAGTGCCACTAAGCGAGCAATGATGGCCGTTTTGCCAAATCCCATGTTGCCAATGATTATCACACCCGGACTGGTTGCTGGATCATCACTGCGGAGACAGGTGTCCATTTCTTGGAAGAGCCACTCCCTGCCGGTGAACAGCCAATCAGACGAGAGACCAGGAACCTCAAAGTGAAGAGGCTTCAGGTTTAGAGAGGGAGTGAAACGAACTGCTGGAAGAGAGAAAAGACAGGAGTGTAACACTAACGCTTAGAACAACTGTATCTCGGGATGTTTGACACCACGTGTGCGGTTACCTCTGTGGTCCTGCTGACTACGACTCCCAGAATTCTGTCTAGGCATTCTGAGGGACGTCCTTGAGGGGATGTGTCGCTGCTGGTCATCAAGATAAGCTAGGTCTTCAAGGTGGGCCGAACTAGTGGCTTAAGAGAAAGCAAAAAAAAAAAAAAGGTTTATTTCTGCATTACAAAATATCTGTTTACGTTCAGATTCTGGGCAACAAAGTGTTTTCAATTTGCTGCAAAAATAACTGAGAAAATGTGTTTTCTTTTACAGTTAATAAGTTTGTAAAAGAAAGCAAAAAAAAGAGCAGTTTTTTTTCCTATGGAGAAAGCTAGGCTACCCATGACCCCCTGCTTCCAAAGTCTCGACTACTGCTCCCTACAAAATTTGGCACTTTGGTAAACACACTCATTCACATTTTTGCCAAAGGTTAGCAGAGCAGGTTCTTAAAGTTCTTGTACTTGAGGACACAGCCAGGAGAAATTAGCTTAGCACAGGCAATATAAAAGATGGAGAAAGCCAAAATGCCACTCACTGTTTTATGAAGTCTTATGTAGTTTGGATTAAACAAAAAGTGCTCTGTCCATAGTTAAAATAAAAACATGTAAAAGCACCTTTAAATCTTCATTAGTTTAATCTGTATAAGTATTACGTATAAATAAGTCTCTTCTGGCTTGCGTGAACATCAACATTTGTATAGATTTGGAATTAAGAGTCGTCAAAAGTTGAACTTTCATATCCGTTGTTAGTAAAGCAAACAGGCAGGATTAGTAGGATGTTTTCCAAGTATCTCGACAGTTACTGTAAAGCCGATGTGAAAGCTAACAAAGCCGTCATAAAAGTATAAAACTTGAACTTTCTTCGACTCCAGACACAAAACTGTGAGAAACCTACCTGAACTTTGTTTTAATCAATCCCGTAACAATCCCCACTGCAGAGAATATGAGTGCAGGCTGTGCCTTGTATCCTGTGTGTCACTTCCTTCCTTCCCCAAAGTGCTCATGGCTTTTCAGTTTCATTGAAACAGGGGAAGGAGAAAGGCAAAAGGAGAGTGGCATCTGAACCCTTTGCTCAGGCTCTTTTTTAGCCTGTTGCTTTGCATCGACACATTGTAAACTACATATACAAAGCTCATGAACATCTTGTTTTTAAATTCCTGCTTGTGTACGGAATAAATAAATGAGAAAGGAGAGTTAATAAGTGAGTTTTTAAAAATGTTGATAGGAGTCTCTATTTACTGATGTATCAGTTTTACGTCAGGATAACCACGGCCTGCATCCTCTACGTGTTATTCTGGAGAAAAATAAACAAGACTTTTTTTTTTAGTTAGTTAGAATGATTACTTCCTTTGTTTCCTGATTGCCAACATTTGGGAGAAAAAAGTTACAGATTTTGATTGGCTACAGTTAGAGTGAGTTAGGGACCTCACTGAAGCAGACTTAGACCTAGGAAGGTAACACTGAACCAGGACTGAGAAGAGAGTGAACTAAAGCTGTTAAGGTGACCCGTCCATCGGACTGCTAGATGGAGAAGTGTGATTGTGCTTTGTGATGTAAGGCTTAGATGCAGCTGCTCAGCTATGGAAACCCATTCCACGAAGCTCTCTAAATGCTGTTGCTGAGCTAATCTGAAGGTCATGTGAAGTTAGCAATTGACTGCAGAAAGTTGGTGACCTCTGTGCACTATGCAACTCAGCATCTGCTGAGTGCGCTGTGTGATTTTATGTGGTCTACCGCTTCATGGCTGAGTTGCACAGGTAACATCCTATCACGGTACCACACTGGAATTCACTGAGCTCCTGAGAGCGACCCATTCTTTCACTAATGTTTGTAGAAGCAGTCTGCATGCCTAGGTCCCTGGTTTATACACCTGTGACCATGGAAGTGATTGGAACACCTGAATTCAATGATTTGGATGGCTGAGTGAATACTTTTGGCAGTATAGTGCGTGTGTGTCTTTTTGTATATCAGTGTTTTCACTGATTCTTTGATTTACAGAATGCTTTAAGTGCACTAAAGATTCTCTGCTGGAGGAAAATATGTTTTTATTTGGAAGTTGTTAAACTGTAGGTTAAAAAAACCACTGAATGAACACCTGCACGGGAAAGCGACTATAATTACTTGTTCAAATAATAAAATTACTTTCACTTTGACCTGCTCACTAAACTAAAGCGATTTCCACATCTCTTTCATCAGGCTGTGGAACTGTGACATTTTAAAATGTATCCATTTGAAAGTTTCAGAGCTCTAATGTGCAGCTGATCCTTACAGATAAACAGCAGCACTGAGCACGTACTCAAAGATAAAATAATTAACTTGAATTAAAATGTTTATTTTAACTGCTCTGCGATAAATTCCAAGACTGATGATTTTATTTTGCAGCATTAATCTTCTTCGCTGCCTCTCGCCCTATGTCAGCTGGGATAGGCTACAGCCCCCCCTTGACCCTGAACAGGATAAGCGGAAGAGAATGGATGGATGGATGGAATTAATCTTCTGTCCATTTATTTATGTTTTTTAAAGATTTTAATCAGCATTTTATCATTTCCATGAGCTGATAATGTCTTTAATTGCAGCAAAAAGCAATCAGTGAAGAATCATATGACCCTCAAAACACTTGAAGCAGAAAGCTCGGCTTAACAGAGATACTGTGGTACTGGTCATCTCCAGCTGGGGTTTTAGGTTTTGTTGAGCCAGCTAGAGAAAGCCTGGCTGCGTTGAACTTTGTAGTGTATCCATCTGGAGGCATTGTCTATCTTTTTTGTGTCTATGGTCCCCAGTCCACTCCCTCCATTATATACTATTTCATTTGATGTCTTTGCATCACTCTGTACTGAGGAAAACAGGTTTATTTCTGTTATTCTTCCTCTGTCAAATTAAGTGAGGATTATTTGTTGGGTGTGACTGTATTTGTACCTGTTGTTATTCTGTATTTGTTGGTGGGTTCAGCTGTAACTCAGCAGTAGAGCTGCTAGTGCTCTGGCTGGGACTTTAGGAAGTGGTTGGTGTCAGTTCATCTTTAGTACATTGTACATTAGTTAGAAAAAGTAAATACATATATTATCACGAGTGAGCTCACTAGTGATAAGTGGCATACAGGAAAGAGTGTTTGGAAGTGAACCACTTGACTCAGACATACAGAATGCACACCGCATTCATTTGTCAACTTACCAGCAACCGAATTAGGGCGAGGCATGAAGTAGAGGGGGATGGAAT
Organism: Pterophyllum scalare; assembly: GCA_024447675.2. NCBI lineage: Eukaryota > Metazoa > Chordata > Actinopteri > Cichliformes > Cichlidae > Pterophyllum > Pterophyllum scalare. Next base: position 13,636 of record JAMQGT020001020.1, read on the forward strand.
GGGTGGAACCTGATGACTGGGTGGGGCCAGTGCCTCGGTCTGGGTGGAGTTTGTTTAGGCTGTAAGTGGAGGCAGCCATGCTGTCCTCCACCTTATATAGAAAACCCTCATTCCTGCTTCCCGATGCCACCACACTGGTCGATGAAGTGGAGGCCACCACTGGTCGACCCCCCTGCTGCCACAGGTTGGGGCTGCTGCCATGGTAACATTCTACAGGGTACTTAGTGCCATCGTCCCTCTCTGCGGCTGAGTCGGCAGAATAGCTCGTCAGCGTGGCTGAAAATGAGAGTGAAGGGAGGACAGCGTGCTTTAGCAAATAGTTTAATGGTCTGAGGGTCTATTTGAGAAAAATTACACCTTACCTATGATCCCGCTGTCTCTGCTCTCCAGTGTTGAAGTGGGGGAGGTGACAGAGGCGTGGTTTGGGGAGGCGTGTTTGTTGCCTTCAGCACCAGTGAGGGGGTGCAGTGTGGAGCAGGGCGAGGTGTTGCTACTGGCCAGACTGGAGGAAGGGGAGATCCTCTGTGGGAAAGGCAAGAAAAACAAATGTTCTTCTTCTGTTAGTGTACATGATGGGTATTACCATTCTATCCTGCCTGCAGTTTTCTTTTTATTATTACTACATACTACTACAACTGACAACAGACAAAGCATCTTTAAATGTTCAAACAGAGACACAGTGGGATCTGATAAAACTTATACATCCATACAGTAGATTCACAGTTAAAGCTTTGAATCTGAGAGCAATATGTGAGATAGGAGTTATGTGTGTGTGTCAACTACCTGTCCATCCTGGGCATGGTAAGGGGAGCCTGGCTCTCCACTGATGACCTTTTCTCCGAGTAGAAAGCCCAGCCTTGTCATCAGGGCATCGGCTGCCTCATCTACTGAGGGGGGTGGTCCTAACTCCTCATCTTCACCTGGAGAGTGAAGAAAGGGGATTTTTTTTCCATTATTCTATGACTGATAATCTCACCTGACCAGTTGGTCTGACTTTCCATCTGGTGACCTCATCATCTGTAAAGTCAGTAAACAGCAAACCTTGTATTTAATGATAGGACGCTACCAAAAATTAAAAAATAAGCATGTTAGTATTGCCTCTGGTATTTTATTTTCAAATAGCTCATAGTTTGATCTGAAAAAGATCTTTTACAAAAACAACCAAAAATCTCACCATGATGGCGATAAGAGTTAATAAACAGAATGCTGAAGTGAAAGAATAAAAAACCACAAATTGTGGACCGTACTGAACCATGGGTTTGGAAATTAGTTACACCCTTAAAAGATATTGTAGAAACTGCACAGGACCAGCTAGCTTAGCAAAAAGAATGAAGCAGACGAAGCAGCTAAAGCTTCATTCACACCTTCCATGACCAGTTGGCAAGTGGTTGCAGGCAGAGATGTGTGGTGCTGCACCAAAAACCGCAAGTTGCTTTGGTCACTAGCAGGTTGCCATGGTCATCCATAATTTGCTTGGACGATGCTGACTTCTCTGTAATTATTCACAAACTGCTGCAAATGCATCTGCAGATGGTAGTGAAACTGTGAAATGTGTGACACAAACAAGAAACGGAAACCGTGTGCCTTCCAAGTAAAAGTTGCGCCTTTTGAAATATGTTGGATACAGGATGGTAGAGCTGGTTGTCTACCATTTGGAAGGTCAGTGGATTGATTGCCAGCTCATCCTGTCCCAAGTATCCTCAGGCAAGATACTGAACCCCGACTCCAACAAAGTGAATGTTAGATAAAAGTGCTTAGGTATAGATAAAAGCACTGAATGGGACTTGTAGTAGAAAGTGCACTGAGTACTGCATAGAAAGGGGCGATACAAGTACCAGTCCATTTAACTTTTACTCTGAAGGCAAAACTTCTCTGTTTCTGATTTGCATCACACACTGCAAATTTCACTAAATGGCCAATGTTTGCAGACAAGTTGGCATCTACCATTCAAACTACCAGCAACTCTGGCAATGTGCTAGCAACCAAAGAGGTTTTTGAAGCAGTGCCCTCTGTCTAATTTCACCTGGCAACAGCCACTTGCAAACTAGTCAGGGAATTCACATTTTTCCCTAGTTACCAGAAGTTGCAGACCAATCTCTAGGCCAGTGTGAGTGAGGCCTAATGTGTCTCTCTTTCAAAGCTGGAAATAGTAGAAGTTACTGGTACAACTTCACCTGCTTCCAAGGTGAATGGGGAAGAAGATAAAGTCTCCTGTATTACTTGAATGGCACGTTTCAGCTAATCTCCACCAGCCACCTACTGTACTAAAAGTCCAAAATGAAGATGCTGTGTTCCTCTCAGCATGACACACCGACCTCCTGGAGATATTTAAAACTGAAGTATAAGTACATCAGGGTCATAACATATACATCTTGTGCTGGCTAAATATTCAAAATGTTGTGATAAAGAACTAAAGATCAAGGTGGAGGATACATTGTTACCAGTCTCTCCAATCAGAAGAAATTCTGAAAATAGAATCTGAAATCTCTCTCTCTCTCTCTCTCTCTCACACACACACACACACACACACACACACACACACACACACACACACACACACAAAGCCAAAAGCACGTATAAAGCAGTGATTGATCACACTATTAATGTATTCACTATCATGACCTAAATATGCCAAGAGCACCACACACACACACACACACACACACACACACACACACACACACACACAGACACACACACACTCTCTCTCTCTCTCTCAAGCAATAC
>JAMQGT020001021.1:0-13288 GCA_024447675.2 Pterophyllum scalare
GCTGGACGGCAAATGCAGATGTTTGCATGTGTGAGGAAGAAATAGTAATTAGCATGGAAATAATGGTAATGATGTGCTTTTATTCAATCGGTCTGAAAACAGTTATTGTAGTATTGTTTTCCCATTAGTTTATATATATATATATATATATATATATATATATATATATATATATATATATAGTATATATAGTATATATATATAGTATATAGTATGTATATGTATATATATGTATATGTATGTATATGTATGTATATGTATATATATGTATATATATATATATATATATATATATATATATATATATATATATATATATATATATATATATGTGTGTGTGTGTGTGTGTGTGTGGTCTAAATGTTGTTAGTAATAAACAACAATAGTAATAATAATAATGAAATGTTTGTCAGGAGCAGGATATATTAGGTATAGAACAGGTATTTGTGAAGTTTTTATCTAAGTGAAAGAAGCAAGACAAAAACTGAAGGAATTCATTTTTGTTTGTTTTTTGTATGCACTCAAAATGATTATTTATACCTAAAATATATTATTTTTTCTCTATAGTTTAGTATTTGGTTGTTTTTCCATTGGCTCAAATGCTTTTTAACACCCAGTTTTAGTCAGTTATCATAGCAGTGGTCTAAATGTGGACTGGCCTTCATTTTATGAGTTTCTGCTTGTCTCCCTGCAACATATTGTAATGTCACTAAAATCACTGTTTTCAAACAAATATATTTGTGAAAATGTGATAAAAAAATGCACTTGTTTCAGCAAAAAAACATTAACTTGAACTGGGATATTTTCCTTTGTATAAATTTCTACTGCAGCTAAACTGATTTTCAAAGACCTGGAGGGAGCACTGAGCTGTGCTGCCTTCAGGTGAAGTTGGAAATATTGCATTTGAAGTTACGACTAAATATTAAATGAAATTACAATTTGGGATTACTGGTGCAATTTTTCTTCCCATTTTTTTCTTAATTTACTTCACAACACACATTAGTGTAACTATGTGTATGTTGTAACTGTGGAGGTAGTTGACAGATGGTTTCACACAATCCTGAAGAGTGAGCTCGCGCGTGACTTTTGACGTAAATATAATTCCATAGAGGAGAGTGTCTGGATTGGTCACTGGACAGTCCACAGCAACTAATGATATGCAGACTTTCTTGCTCACAGTGTAAGAAAGTTAAAGTTTTATATAAAATTGATTAGTTATTACAGTGGCTCTTTGACAAAAATGCAACATCACTGGTGTAAAACAAACAAAACCACAAATAAGAAAATAATAAAGGCATGAGGGCCATTCTACAATTGCAGGGCACTTTCTGTCCCATCCATGAATTGGAAAGCATGCTCAAAATACAAATATACACATTTGTTCTGTAAATTACACCTAACCTGAGGTGAAATGTAAACATATGTCTTTAAAAATGGTTCCAAAATATTATTGAAAATGCAAAATAGCTATTGAGAACCCCCCCCCCATGGCATTTTTTTTCCTGTACCAGTTGCCTGATAACCATGTCAAATATGACAATTAAAATAAGTTACAAACCTACTTTTCTATTTTTATTTTTGTGATAGACATCTTATATAATTTGCTATTTTAAAAAAACAAAATTATGCACTACAAGTTGTGTCCCACATCATATATTTAGGCTGGAAAAGCAACAGACAAAACAGTGAGTGACTTGACAAAGAAGAATTGACATGATCATGTGCTAACACCATGGGTGGACCAAAAGTCAGTCCTCTTTGACATATTTTGTGTTTTTCTAGTCTTTTCTGACTTGATCAGGTATGCCACTCTAACCAGGGTAACTCTGTTACCCAAGTTATCAAAAGAAGGCAAATTCAACTCAAAGTTTCCTTTCTTTGTTTATAGAACTAAATTTATCCTTGACTTTCACAGCCCATCACATCCCACTGCTCACATCTTTTTCTGAGAAAACACAAACACAAGCACTGATTTGCAGCTGTGTTACTGTACATGTGAACCAAACATTACAAACATGTTAAAAGCATATAAACTATTTTATACATTTCTGTGGTCCTAAGTATTTGTCACATTTATCTCATAATCTACAAATAAAAGTAATATATACATTCAACCCCGTTATCTTGTGCAACCCTGTTACACTCATTTTAACCCTGTTACCATATCTTTTAAAAAAAATAAAAATATCATAAAAGTGTTTTCTTAGCTCACATGGGTTTAAATTGTTGGCTTTGTAATGGTTTGAATTATTATATGAATAGTGAATTTGAGCAAAGATTTGAAAATTAATATTGAAATTACTGAATGAATAAAAACAAAAACATGTGACTATTGGAAATTTGGACCACTGAGATTTTTAAAGTTACATTTTTAATTAAATTAAAGTAGTATAAGTTAAGAACTGTGTGAAACTGAATGAGTATCCTTTAACTTAATGGTTAAGAATTTATTAAACAATATTTTTAAAATCCATGTTTTCAGGTTCAGGAGTATTGGGAACAGTGCTGCGCCAAGCATGGCTCACAGCAACTAAAAAAGATCATTTATCATTTGTTTTCATAAATAACAGAGAATTTTTAAAATAAAGTGCTTTTGAAACCATTTTTGAAGTTTAAATTGTCCTCCAATAATAGAATGACCTATAATTTGGTTCCTCCACCGTACTGCAACGGCTCACACCAATGATGTAACAGCGACCCCGAGCGGCGCAATAATAAACAAATCGTAGAGTACGTGTAAAATGGAATGTCCCAGGCCCCATGAAGGCGGCATTTCCCCGCAGCAACCTGCTCGGTTTCAGTCCGCCAGCTGTCCGTTTGTCTTCCGCAGAGGTTTGTGTCAACTCGCCCTTTTGTGTCAAATCCCGAAAACTCCAGATGGGAAACTAAATGCTGGATGACTGGAATATTTCCTCCCGACTGAGCTGGACTGTTTTCGGACACAGAGGGAACAAGAAAAAAACAAAACAAAAAACGGCAGCGCTAATGGGTGGTAACGTTAACATGTTAGCCCCGGCACGGCAGGTGCACCACGGTTTCGAAAACTGAGTCGTTACAGCCTCGACGTGTGTCACACAGACAGACTTTAAATCAGCAAAAAAAAATCACCACTTCAGCCCTCCACGAAGCCAACTTAGATACAACATCAAGGTAAGAGGACGCGAATGCCTGTTTCTGTCTTTTTTTACCCTTAGCTCCCAGCATCTCGACCAGAGGGGGAGATTAGTGTAGCCAAGTTAGCCAATTGTATGTTGGCCACTTAACGAACGGACGGTCGGAGAAGCGAGAGTAGGTCATTTTTTTTAAAAATCCGTGACACATTAAAGGCCGACTGTTTTAACGGAGGACTGCCAGCTTTTCAGGCCTGTGTGACAGGTGCGGGACTGGAAACCAGTGCTCACCAGCGGGAGCTTCACTGTTTTCCTCTTATTTTGTCTCACGTAAACAACACAGCGCAAACTGGCAGGTTGAGCTTGTAGACTTTAAACTGTTTGTGTTACATAAGTTAAATAAACAGGACAGGTCGAGTGACTTTGCCCCCAAAGGCCTCCACTTACAGGAAGTTTTACTTTCACTTCTATCCTGTAATGCGGGATGTACAGTGAAGTGGAAGTGAAAATGATCTCACAAGAACAATAAAATAATATTTTAAATATTCTACAACCTTACGCATGTTTGTAACACCTGTTCTCCTTATAAGTGCTCAACCGGTTTGGGGTTGTTTTAACACCAGTCTAAATGCTAAATATATCCAGTTTACAATCGCTTATTTTAAATAATTTATTTTTGCATTTTTGCTGACTGAATGACGCGCAGCAAATTGAATTTTTTTTTTGCCAAATTTGAATTATGCAAGTAAATTGAGCTGCATGTAATTACAATTTTCTAAACTATTTGTTAAGGAAAGCATAACAAACGGACTGCTTTTCTCTAGTCCTAATATGCTTGTCTTTGTGTTTTAACCTGTGAACCTGACAGAAAATACAACCTGATGACATTAACTGAGCTTCCACTCCTAATTCATCTTGGATGCAATTGAAGAGACATGCAAAGCATTAGGCAGCAGTAACCATAAGCACTATTCCCTTCATGGTTTTTGCCCAAACCATAACTTAGAGGTCCCTTTTCTCTTTCAGTAACAAGAAATTTCTCTCCATCTTGCACCTTAAAACCACTTAATGACTCACACCATAAATTGACTTATTCTTGTTTCTTCTCATTTCAGCAGCCTGACACCTACAGACGCCACTGCTACACTTTGGGAAACAAGTGGTCTCCTCTTTCTCCCCTTCCTTTCCTTTTTCCACTCCCCTCCCTCTCAGTTGTCTCTCCTATCCCAACCACTTCACGTTTCCCCCCGTCTTTTGCCACTCTTTTTCTCTTCTTGGCCACATCTGTCTCCTGCTCACATCCAGGGCAGTGATATGGCCTCAGCTGAGTCACCACAGTCCAGCGTCCTCCAGGACGAGCTCACCTGCCCAGTGTGCCTGGACTTGTACCGGGACCCCCACTTGCTTCCTTGCGGGCACAACTTCTGCAAGACTTGTCTTGATCGCCTGAAGCGGCAGGCAGAGCGAGGTCATTTCCGCTGTCCAGAATGCCGCAACAGCCACCGGTGTGGCTTCAACTTTCAGAAAAACTTTAAACTCGCCAATATTGCCGACGACTACCGTCACAGGCGCAGGGATCGCGCCATACCTGCTACAGCTTTAAAATCCAGGGATCTGCCGTCGTCTTCTCACGTGCCACACCAATCCAGGAACGGCTTTGCTGTGCCATGTGACTATTGCCCTTCAGCCTCCACTGAGGCAGCCAGCGCCACCGTGGATGGCTCTTCTGCTGCTCCTGCTTCTCAGGAAGGGGGTGACAGGCAGGGAGCAGCAGCTCCTGCCTTGATGTTCGCAGTCAAGACTTGCCTGAAATGTGAGGTGTCTATGTGCCAGGAGCATATAAAGCCACATCTGGAACTGCCTGCATTCCGCATGCATCCTCTCACAGAGCCAATGAATGACTTCTGGAAGAGGAAGTGCCCCGATCACGATGAGATATACAGGTAGGCGTCAAGAAATTGACCAGTTCAATATTTCACCAGCTTAAGGCAATATTGAGTTGCTGGTGTCTTCTAACAGGTGTCTCATGTAAACTAAACAACTGGCTGATATCAACTTATTGGCTAATAAAATGACATCTTGGGTCATATTTTGTGCTGGCTAAGTCATTAAAGGTGGTATGAGTAATTTATTTTTATATTTATTTACTTACAGTGAGAGTGTAAAAAACAAATAAATTGTTGGTTTAAACATTGGTATTGACCCAGAATTTCACAGTTGGTGCTTCTGTCCCTGTCTCAGGTCAGCATTATTTTCCACTCTGTATTGATATGCTCTGATGATGTGTCATTAGTCTTATACTTATCTGAGCCCTGTTATCTTTGGTGTGCTACTCCAGATACTACTGCATTGACGACAAGATGTGTGTGTGCAACGCCTGCACTATAGAAGGAGGACACTCAGGACACACAATCAAGACTCTGAAAAATGCAATGAAGGATTTTAAGGTAAAAAATATTGATCAGTATCAGTTTCTTCTGTCTGTACTGTGTATTGTTATAGGGGGAAACTTTCTATAAAGAGTTTTTTATTGCTCAGAAAACACTGAATATACAGTCACAGGCCACTTCATTAGGTACACTACTTATAATTCTTGTTTATAGAAACTCAAAGCATTTAGACATGACAAGATGACATCCTGACATTCAAAATGAGCATCAGAGTGGGGATGAAAGAACAAAAAAAGTCTGTTAATAATATAATTGTTCCTGCTCTTCTCCTGTTAACAAAGACAGAATGTTTTCATACTTCAGAAATATTTAGAAAGTTTGGAAAGTGCTTTGTTAGGGGAAACGTTTGTAAGAAATCATATTCGCTACCGTCAGAGTCAATTAGAAAACTAATCAGAGCTGAGAAAAGACATGATCATTGAGGAATTGCAGTTATTTCTGTATTAAATAATGATGAGAGTAACAATAGTGTCATAACTAAAGTGTGGACACAAGAAACCTCAGTCATTGGAGATTTTTTATATTCTTTTTTTAGTTAAGTCAACTTGATTTTGAAGAGCCACCATCAGCACTGCACTAATAGATCAAACTTTCAAGCCCTTCATGTTAAATGTGAAACTGTGTTGTGGCTTCACTTGCCTTAAACTTGCTCGGCCCTTCTTGCCTGCCAGGGGACGCTGGATAAGCAGATGTACAGGGCAGAAAGGAAGTACAGCATGGCAGAGAAAAAACTCCAGGAGCAGAAGGAGAAGGAGCGACACAATAAAGTAAGAGGCTACACATTTCACAAGTTAAACACAACAAGCAAACTGGATATTGTTGAGTATGCAACACTTTGTATTTTTTTTAAACCAGTTTCATTTTGTGTTTTCGATCACAATTCTGAGACATCCTGTGCCTCATCATACATACTGCCTCAGCTTATATTTAAATAATACATGTCAGTGACAAAACTATTCAATAGGATGCATTTGTTTCTTCACAGTCTCTGTCACTTTACAGAACATCATATACAAGTTATTTGATTATTGTAGTACTTCTAGATGAAGCCATGTTTAATGTGTGATTGTGAAATAGGATGCAGACAGTGCTGGTTCTGGTGATCATTTTGTCTGTTGTACATCCGAAATTTGAGAGGGACATTTGTCCCTAAAACATGGCAGAAATGATAAATTAACTGTCAAAATAGTTGCAGGATAAACATCCATGAGACTTCGTTATGCAGTGCAGAAACATTTATTGCAGAAAGCTCATTGTCAAGGAAAACAAGAATGATTGCACTGCTTGCAGGATTCAGTATCTCTGAAGGCTGTGTGGGATAAGGGCACAGCTACAGTTCCTCCAAATCTGCTTGTTTATCCAGATACGGTTAATGCAGCTCCTTTGCCTTTAGTTTAACAGATAACAGGAATGTTATGAATGCAAGGCCACTGCCTGACATCCTGAAACTAGGTAGAGTCCCTCTCAGACCTTGGGTACTCTGCAGATGCAGATTGCCTTTGGGTCATCAAGTTCTACTGAGAAGTTCTGCTACCATTTCAGCACCATGGACAGCAACACTTTTTTTCATATCTGTGTGGTTGTGTTTCTGCAGCAAATTAGGACAATTAAATATTTAAACATGTCAAAGTTTGAGCTAAAAATTGGAACTGAACAACACTGACAAAATGACACTTTGACACAATGAAAAGTAGTCTGTGTGCAGCTTATATAACAGTGTAAATTTATTTGTCCCTCAAAATAACTCAGTATACAGCCATTAATGTCTAAACCAGCGGCAACAAAAGTGAGTTCCTTTTATGAGTTCCCCTTTCAAGTCCCAGCATGCTACTGAACTCTACTGAAAAACAAAAAGCACTGTAATTTGTTCAAAGTCAAATATTTGAAGCAGTTTTGCTTTTACTATAAATAAGCATAACATGTTAAGCAGTACAGTAAAGAATACCTGAAGTTTTTTCTTTATAGTCAAAGACCACGAAAGGTACTTTTAGCTGCTCTCTTATTCACAATGAGCTACCACAGAGGATAGCTCTTCATGTTTGATTTGGCAGATGTTCTATGGAAGCTTGTTTCTGCCACTAAAACAAAATAAATTATCTTGTAAGTTTTGACTTACTGAATCAAAGTTCTGATTAAGTCTAAATTTCCAGATGCTAATCCAAAATTTTTGACTTGCATATGGGGATTTTTTTTTCCAGCGGTGTAAATAAGTTTCGTTAACTTCCTGACACAACCCCAAATAAACTTGTTTCCTCCTGAGATCGATCAAGCATCATTTCCTTGTTAGATCAGGCGAATGTGCAAACCACTACACTGTAGAGATGAAATTGGATAACTCCACTAAAATCACTTGAGTCAGTGCACCGCCATCCTGCTAATATTTTGTCCTCTCTGCCTTTTCTTCCTTCCATCACTTCCCTTATCTAGAAGTTTATGGATGACACCGAGCTGTGCTTGACCAGACTGGGAGAGGAGATGAAGGTCAAAGTGTTCAGCTTCATCGGCAGATTGCGAGAATGCGCACGCGCTCACTGTGACATCAACGGGCCGACCATTCAGAAGAACATCTCCAGGATTGGCCAGGACCAGGCCCGATTACATGAAGTCCGCTGCGGTATTGAAAGCCTCATGCAGGAGAATGATCCTTTCCGCTTCATCGAGGTGAGACGCATCACTGAAACACATCACTAGCAAACTGCGGGCATGCTTTTGCTCTTAAAGCACAGATCGTATTCATATGTAGTTACCGGTCTGACCAGCTGAAAGTATCACCTGTGACGCAAATTGGCTGAAATGAATGTAATCAGAATGCCAACAAAAGTCCATCATCACACTGCCTGTTAGGATAATGTGAACGCGAAGAGACATTTTTAGCCATTTGTGAGAGCACAATGAATTAATAAGATCTTAGGCCCAGGGAGGAAGACAATGTTATCCTGAACAGAGATCCTACACACTGGCCCTTTAACTTGCCTATGATTTGAACTAGGCTAAAACATTTGTGTGCTTTATGTAACTCACCTGCAATGAACACTTAAAGAAATTACTTTAAAATGTCATATCTTGAAGACATTTTCCCACAGAACAAATGGTGACGTAAACTAGAGCAGATATGTTGTTTATTGTGTTTATAGTACATTAGTATGGCACAGAGACAAAAATGTAATTTGTAACTGACATTTTTATTAGATTTCCTCAGTTTTGGCTCTTGTGTAGAAGGCTCTGACAACAAATATTTGCTGTTATTTTTTGAGGGGGGTTAATTTAGCTGTGGTGTCTCTCACAGAATTGGATTCTCATTGTGGCAATAATGTAGGAGCTCACCGGCTGGGAAGGACAAGATGGGCAGGGGCTGGCTGGATTAGGCCTGACTGACCATCCAGAATAAGGGGATTGGCTATTAGTTTATGAATCAGTGCTGGTGCTGCTTTCATAAATAGATGAAAAAAAAAGAAGAGAAGTTGCCACATACTTTATACCCGGGGGGTGTTAATATACCTGGGCTGTCCGCCAAAGTAAAATCCATGTGTGGGAAACACTGAGCTTATTTTGGAAATCACTTTATTCACCTTGAAACATCTGTTTTGTATTTTTTCCAGGCATACAAGACAAAAGGAAAACAGTAAGTGTGCTTTTTCTTGTTATCTTTTGATTGATTTCTTAGTTCATTGTTGATTTATTTTGTCTATATGATAGGAGAATGAAGTTTAAACTGTCCAATATTTTTGGCTGCCAAAATGATCTATTTCATTAACTTAATTCTTTGGCCCAAAAAGAGAAAAAAAAAATCCCAAACCCAAAGATATTCATGTCATTGTCACCACTTCATTGAGTACACCTTGTTGAAACCTCCATTATCCTTCAGAACAGCATTAAGGTGCTGCAAGCATTCCTCAGAGATTTTGGTCCGTGTTGACAGGATAGCATCACACAGTTGCTGCAGATTTGTCAGCTGCGCACCGATGATGGGAATCTCCCGTTTCTCTACCCCCAAAAGTGCTCTGTTGGATTGATATCTGGTGACTGTGGAGGCCATTTGTGTGCAGTGAACTCACTGCCATGTTCAAGAAACCAGTTTGAGATGATTTGAACTTTGAGACATGGGGCGTCTACATGCTTAAATGTGGAAAGTTGCTGCCATGTTATTGGCGAATTAGATACTTGTGTTAACAAGCAGTTGTGGGTGTGTACCTAATAAAGTTTATATCACAAAAAACGCAAGAGAAACATGACAAATAAGAAGCTTTAACAAGCATATGTTGCACTTTTGCTTTCAAAATTGATTGTTGTAGACTGAATTAAGCATTTTATCCATTATCAAAACAGTTGCTTGACTACTTTGACCACTCGCTGAAGGTTTAAATTTGTTAAGTTGTCATTTCAATTGTCTGTGTGTGTTTTAGGTGCCGCAGGCAGCTAAGGAAAAACTTATTTTACCCAGAGTACGTTGACATGGAAACGGAGGGTGTCGGAATGACCATGGAAGAGGAAATGAGAAAGTTCCTCGACGACGAGCTCCGGTGTCACATTGTTGATGCTGTCAATTCCCTGTGTAAGAAATACTCACTCATAAGCATTCATCGTTAAGTTTCCATCTGACAGCAAGACTTCTGTCCTTTCAGTTCTGCTCAAATGTTTGCTGATTAAAAAAACATTTTCTGATAATTTTCTCCATCTTATCAGGCTATGTTTCAGATCCTGAAGAGGAGGAGGAGCAGGATGAGAACGAGGAAGAGGCTCCAGAGGAGGAGGAAGATGAGGACGATGACGAGGACGACCTGGACGACAGCAGTGAAGAGGAAATGAGGAGCGAGGGGGAGGAGGAGGAAGACGATGAGGAGGAAGACGGGGTGGGAGCACATGATGACGATTACAGCCCAGGAGAGGAGGAAGAGGAGGAGGAGGAGGAGGACGTTGAGGAGGAAGAAGAGGAGGACGGAGAAGAAGAGGACGATGAAGAAAGAGGAGTTTAGGAGGGGGTGTGATTTTCATATGCATATATTTTTCCACCTAATGAAGCACTTTGAATTTGATCCTTAACTGTGGATGAGTGCATCAGATGATAAATCGCTCATATTTTCTCTGCGAATGTGAAGAAAAGGACTTAAGGAGCTGCCACAGATTGCCTCCAAACCTCACACAGCATTTAGAGACGTGCAGGTTGGTAACAGCTTCTGGTTCAGTTGGACCTGAAACAAACTGAGCACAGAGACTCTGCTGATATGAATCTCATGCTAAACCTGTATCACATACTGCTAAACCTAATTCAGGTGCTTTATATTAGACTTATTCACTGTACGTGAACGTGAATGTATTACGACCGAATGCAATTGGAAAGGTTCATACTAAATTTGGGAAACCTTTGTGTGTCTGTGATGCTGGATTTTCTATCAATTTGCTGAAAAATTTTACAAAATGCGAGAATTTTCCCATTCACCTTGTTGATAGATTTGATCTACTTTATCTGGAGATCTTTCACCTAAATTTTTGATACATCAGCAGGTTCAAAGAAATGTGGGTCACAGACGTAGCCTCTGAAATAAAAGTCGTATTCCTTGAGTTTCCCAGTTTTCTGTCATTGCAGAAAGCCTTTCGATCAGTACTCTGAGGTTGACTGTTTTGGGACGTTGAGCCTTGCGAGCCAAAGAGAAAAGGTTGTGAGTGAGAATGTATGCATGCATACTTTAGAAGTTTGTCTGCTTAGCATGATGTTAGGAAAAAGAAAAAGAAATGTGCTAACAGCAGTTTGCTTTTTGTTCTTTAAAGGCAGTTCATGCATTTACAACCATTTAAAAACAAAAAATAAATCTTCCTATGCACAGTTCATACGCTGTTCTTAAAATACCAGTTTTAGGTGATGTGGACTTTTGCACTTTACTACTGAGAAGGCTGTGGTTCACCTGAAACATTTGAATGTTCAAAGCTCATTTTCATTTTGATACAAGTGATTTGAGGGGCCAAACTTAAGATATAAAAAAAATGATAATAATAATAAAAGCCTGTTGAATGTGTGCAGTTGTCAAGATGTTGTTTGTGGTGCAGTGGGATTGTGAAATTTACTTTGGTTCAGTTTGGGGTACAGGAAACATGCAAAAAAATAAATAAAATGAAGCAAAACACATGAGAATGAAATAACTGAATTAAGGGCATAACACACACAAATTAAAAACCGCTCTGGATCTTCTTCTTTCAGCTGCTTTATTTATGGGTCACCACAGTGGATCATCTGCTTCCCTTTTACCCTATCCCAACTATCCTCTGACAGCAGCCCTCTGCATGTCCTCCTTCACTGCTTCTGTAAACCTCTGTGATCTTCCTCAATTCCTCCAGCCTGGCAGCTACATCTCCAACATCTTTTGTCCAGTATATCCACTATCCCTCCTCTGCGCCTGCCCAAACCTGTGCTGTCTCACTGATGTACTCCCAATGAAAATCTTAACATCTTCAACTCAGCCTCCTATCTTTCTTTCCTCACTTCCACCATCTCCAAACCATACATCACAGCAGGTCTACCGTTTTGTAAATCTTCCTGCTGCTCTCTTTCTACCACAAATCACCCCTGACACTCGTCTCAACCCATTCCACCCTGCCTGCTCTCTCTTCTTCATCTCTCTTGTACACATTGCTTTCAATGGTTGACTCCAGGTATTTAAGCTCATCCACATTTCTTACCTCTGCTTTTTACAGCTTCACTGTTACACCTGTCTTCCTCTCTTCCTTCACACACACACACACACACACAAGTATTCTTTCTTGCTTCTAGTGGCTTTTATTCCTCTTCTCCAGTGCATACCTCCATCTCCCCAGGCTCCTTTCCACCTGCTCCCTACTCTACAAATCAGAGTCATTTGCAAACATCGTCGACAGACTCCTGCCTGATCTCATCCGTCAGCCTGTCTGTCACCACTGCAAACACGCATGGGCTCAGTAATCACACCCCCACCTTGAACCCATCTATTGCACTCTTCACCATTGTCTGACTGCCCTTTGGATAGGAATTTTTAATATAAAAATAATCACGTTCTCTCCTCTGCATTTTTGACAGTTTTAGTTCCTTGATTATTCCTTCACAGTCACTACATTTCAAGAATATATATATATATATTTTAGGGATGTAGACAGGGAGGCACAGCAACTCAAAGCCAACTTTAGGTACATGGTTGCCTGCTTAACAAAGAAAGCATTAGGTGCCCAAATATATTTTAAAACACTGTGAAAGAGAAGCGGCCACCTGTTCTAGAAAGTTGAAAAGCCTTTCCTGTCCCGGAACGTTCGTGCTCGCGTGTTTAGCCGACGGACAAATTAGAAGACGGACTTCCGGAGATAGCAGGCAGTACGTGTGTTACTGCCTGTTATTCATCAAGCTGTGGTTCAGGCAGGAGTTTGGTTTTAGGGGATTTATATCTAAGAATATATTAAAGAGAGGGGCTGAGAAATGAATCCTGCCTTCCGGAGAAGGTAACGTTCCGCTTGTTTTCTCTTGGCTAAACGTTAGCTAACTTCATAGAGGTCACACCTGTGCTTGAAATATCTTCTCAGTTAACTGTATTACAAACCAGGACGAGCCCGTGTCAGCTGGGTGTTGGCTTTTCCGTCCCTGTAGAGGTGTGAACTGGAGAAGGATACTCTGCAGCTCTCGTTAATCTTGCCAGCCGGAGTGCACAGCCCGTTTGGCTTTTTTTTTTTTTAATCTTATCGCTGCTCATACTCATTATGGGTCTGGCGGTC
>JAMQGT020001022.1:0-55603 GCA_024447675.2 Pterophyllum scalare
TAACATTGCAACAATGTTAAATGTTCTTATCCTCCTTTGACTCATCCATATTACTACTGCTCATCGCTTCTGCCTCAGATACTTTGTAACCTACCGGCTCCATCTTGTGGTGTATTGGAGAGTTGCAGCTATTAAAACCAGTTTCGGATGTTTACTTTAATGATGGGTACATTTTCTTTAGAGGAGGTCCTTATTTTATTCTTTTAAAGCTTTGATGGCTTACTAGGACACTGCAGCTGAGCCATTTTTATTAGACATCCTTTGTGTATTTCTGTGTGAGTTTTGCCATAATATTTAAATAACAGAGCCTCCTTCACTGTCTCCCCATCATACTGTATTTTAAGAACGTTACAGTGAAGCAACAACCATCAAGCTCAAGATCCACTGACGTTTGCTTGTTCTGCTTTTGGTGACATAATGCACTAATTATTTTTGCATTAGTTTAAAACAACTCAGGCAAACTAGAGAAAAACAGGCTAATTTTGTTGCAAATTTCAGACCTTGACTTCCCGAATGTTGACTTATGTTCAGGATTTAACTAATGCATTTTCAAACCACAAGTTTTTCATTTTGAAAAACTTGGCACACTTGATTGATTTCTTGTGCATGCAAAAATGCACTGGAGCGATGCATAATCCAACAAGGGCCCTGTACAATGAAGCAGCTGTTATCTGTCCAGCTGTGTACTGGACCAGCTAGAGCATGGTCTGAGTGTAATATATATATATATATATATATATGTATGTATACACTGCTCAAAAAAATAAAGGGAACACTTAAACAACACAATATAACTTCAAGTAAATCAAACTTCTGTCAAATCAAACTGTCCACTTAGGAAGCAACACTGATTGACAATCAATTTCACATGCTGTTGTGATGGAATAGACAACAGGTGGAAATTATTGGCAATTAGCAAGACACACTCAATAAAGGAGTGGTTCTCAGTACCTATGCTTTCTGGCTGATGTTTTGGTCACTTTTGAATGTGGGTGGTGCTTTCACACTCGTGGTAGCATGAGATGGACTCTACAACCCACACAAGTGGCTCAGGTAGTGCAGCTCATCCAGGATGGCACATCAATGCGAGCTGTGGCAAGAAGGTTTGCTGTGTCTGTCAGTGTAGTGTCCAGAGGCTGGAGGTGCTACCAGGAGACAGGCCAGTACACTAGGAGATGTGGAGGAGGCCATAGGAGGGCAACAACCCAGCAGGACCGCTACCTCTGCCTTTGTGCAAGGAGGAACAGGAGGAGCACTGCCAGAGCCCTGCAAAATGACCTCCAGCAGGCCATAAATGTGCATGTGTCTGCACAAACGGTTAGAAACCAACTCCATGAGGATGGTATGAGGGCCCGATGTCCACAGATGGGGGTTGGGCTCACAGCCCAATACCGTGCAGGACGCTTGGCAATTGCCAGAGAACACCAGGTTGGCAAATTCGCCACTGGCACCCTGTGCTCTTCACAGATGAAAGCAGGTTCACACTGAGCACATGTGACAGACGTGACGAGTCTGGAGATGCCATGGAGAGCGATCTGCTGCCTGCAACATCCTTCAGCATGACCGGTTTGGCAGTGGGTCAGTAATGGTGTGGGGTGGCATTTCTTTGGAGGGCCGCACAGCCCTCCATGTCCTCGCCAGAGGTAGCATGACTGCCATTAGGTACTGAGATGAGATCCTCAGACCCCTTGTGAGACCATATGCTGGTGCAGTTGGCCCTGGGTTCCTCCTAATGCAGGACAATGCTAGACCTCATGTGGCTGGAGTGTGTCAGCAGTTCCTGCAAGACGAAGGCATTGAAGCTATGGACTGGCCCGCCCGTTCCCCAGACCTGAATCCGATTGAGCACATCTGTGACATCATGTCTCGCTCCATCCACCAAGGTCACGTTGCACCACAGACTGTCCAGGAGTTGGCGGACGCTTTAGTCCAGGTCTGGAAGA
Source organism: Pterophyllum scalare (assembly GCA_024447675.2). Taxonomy (NCBI): domain Eukaryota; kingdom Metazoa; phylum Chordata; class Actinopteri; order Cichliformes; family Cichlidae; genus Pterophyllum; species Pterophyllum scalare. The sequence goes on from JAMQGT020001022.1 coordinate 1,944, forward strand.
AGATCCCTCAGGAGACCATCCGCCACCTCATCAGGCGCATGCCCAGGCGTTGTAGGGAGGTCATACAGGCACGTGGAGGCCACACACAATACTGAGCCTCATTTTGACTTGTTTTAAGGACATTACATCAAAGTTGGATCAGCCTGTAGTGTGTTTTTCCACTTTAATTTTGTGTGTGACTCCAAATCCAGGCCTCCATTGGTTAATAAATTTGATTTCCATTGATGATTTTTGTGTGATTTTATTTTTATATTTATATATATATATATATATATATATATATATATATATACACACACACACACAGAATTCAAACAGACTTACGCCATGTTCAAATTTGATATAAGGTCAGCAAGTACAGTTCCAAGTGTCCTGTTTTAGAATCATATATTAATGCTTACAGAGCAATAAAGCTGTAAAATTGTCTGCAGCCTGCAGATGGTTCACAGCATAAGTCACCATGGAGATATACTCAAATAAGAAGTGAACCAGTTGAACCAGTACAGAAAACCCAGGGTTCACCCTAAAGTTACCTGATAAGACAAAATCATGTATAGGCACTGGTCATAAAATTTGAATATCATTAAAAAGTTGATTTATTTCATTAATTCCATTCAAAAAGTAAAACTTGTACATTATATTCATTCATTTCACACAGACTGATATATTTCAAATGTTTCTTTTAATTTTGATGATTATAACTGACAACTAATGAAACCCCAAATTCAGTATCTCAGAAAATTAGAATATTACTTAAGACCAATACAAAAAAGGATTTTTAGAAATGTTGGCCAACTGAAAAGTATGAAGATGTATAGCACTCAATTATTTGGGGCTCCTTTTGCCTGGATTACTGCAGCAATGCGGTGTGGCATGGAGTCCATCAGTCTGTGGCACTGTCCAGGTGTTATAAGAGCCCAGGTTGCTCTGATAGTGGCCTTCAGCTCTTCTGAATTGTTGGGTCTGGTGTATCACATCTTTCTCTTCACAGTACCCCATAGATTTTCTATGGGGTTAAGGTCAGGCGAGTTTGCTGGCCAAGGTCCCTATTGCTTGTACACTTTTTTCTACCACATCTTTTTCCTTCCCTTCTCCTCTCTATTAGTGTGCTTGGACACAGAGCTCTATGAACAGCCAGCCTCCCTAGCAATGACTTTTTGTGTCTTGGCCTCCTTGTGCAAGGTGTCAAAGGTCATCTCTTGGACAACTGTCAAGTCAGCAATCTTCCCCATGATTGTGTAGCCTACAGAACTAGACTGAGAGACCATTTAAAGGACTTTGCAGGTGTTTTGAGTTAATTGGCCGATTAGAATGTGGTACCAGGTGTCTTCAATATTGAACCTTTTCACAATATTCTAATTTTCTGAGATACTGAATTTGGGGTTTTCATTATTGTCAGTTATAATCATCAAAATTAAAAGAAATAAACATTTAAATATATCAGTCTGTGTGTAATGAATGTACAAGTTTCACTTTTTGAATGGAATTACTGAAATAAATCAACTTTTCATGATATTTTAATTTTATGACCAGCACCTGTATGTATACACACACACACAAAAATCAAGTCAAGCAGAAACATCAGGGATACATCAAATTGAAAAAATTTTATTTTAATAAAAAAATGAAACTAAAGCAATAAACTGCAAACTATGAGATTGCAAACAATGGAAACAATACGCAACTTATCGAATCCAAGAGGAAAACAAATTAAACAAAACAAAAAACATTATACAATGAAACAGTGTTAATGTAGCTGGAGCAATTATCGCCTCTTCTGGAAGATGTTTCCTCTTCCCATACCACCACGACCTCGTCCTCTTGCAGCCACTGGAAAAGAGAAAACAGCATATTTTAAGTTTTTAAATGTAGTGTCTCACTGATCAGTTGAAGTTATGCTCCAGAAATCCACCAACTGTTCAGTACAGGACAGAGAGAAGTACAGACAAGTCTACTTTTCTATCCTTGATACCCAGTTGGCCAAATATTGGACCCATCTTAAACGGGATGTGAATACACAAAATTGAACAACACTGAAACATTTCAATCAGTGCTTTTAACAGACCCCACACGTGTAACAGGACTGTAGTTATTACACAAGAAATGAAGCAACATTTGCAGAAAGCATTTCTCTCATGCATTAGCAGGAAAAAGACACTCAATGCATGCAGTGACTTTAAACCACTATCACTTGCTCCAATCATTGAATCAATTGCATCAATCCACATCAAGTCCAGCTTTTCACCCACCTTGTGCTTTAAGAATAGCTGCCTTGCCCCTTCCTGCACCAGATCCCTGGTTCTTGTTCTTCATACTCTTCAACATAGGAGCATTTTTTAACATATCAGGTAAAATCAGAAAGCGGATTTTGCTGCCACGGATGTAGACTTGCTCCAGCTGTGCCACGCGGCCATCCCGATAAGTCACTGTGATATTAGACATCTGTAAAGGAGAGAAAATTAAAATGCTGATATAACACTTGAGTGTTTTCTCACAATAAAATAAAAAATAAAAAAAAGTTGCTAATGTGAACTTAAATCTAAACTACAGCTAAACTTTACATAGACAGCCAAAACATAACACCAAAAATAGTGCACCAGTCTGCTGCTTTGTTTCTTAATATCCTAACATCTGATCTGTAGAAGCATTTTAGTTTGCTGCCTTTTATTAACCCAGGTAATTAGCTGGCAGAGCTTGGTCTGTAGTACTTGAGGGTGAGCACCATTCGCTGTTTGAAACAGGTGGAGAACTTGGAAACCTTTAACTAACTATAGGTCAACCACCACAACTACACATGTGAGGTCAATGTTGGTCCCAAAATGTCATAGTTAAATAATGCATCATCACAAGCTGAACTTGGACATAGAGATAAATGAACCAGAAACACCATTATTAATATAAAGATTATAATATACTGACAAAAATCTGAAAATCCACTTAAATACTTTCAACAGCAGCAGGATCAGGAAATTTTGATATGAGTAATGCAATTCCACATTTTCCACAGAAGATACAGTGCGATTTATCTGCATTTACCTTGAGAAATAAAACAACTAAACAAAATGCATTCTAATAATCAGGCAGTCTATTAAGCATCATCTGTTAAATACTCAAATTAACAGCACATAAATAAAAATTCTTAAAAACAATATAGTCTCAATAGCCTGGTTGCTTACACCCCTAAAAAATTTGAAAATCAAGCTGCAAGGAAGAGCACCATCCACACTTCCTATTCATTATTTATTACAAACTGACCTGGCAGTTCATGTTGTCCTCTGCCTCAATCAGTTTGCCTCTGTACACCTCTCCGGTGTTGGTCTCGCAGGTCACAATGTGACCCTCTGCCTCATGCAGGACCTTGATTGGAACGCCAATGGACATTTTTCAAGCGTGTATCTAGAAAACAGGAAAAACAACGTTACAATGTGCAGATCCACAGTAGCCCAAAAGGCCGACAGCTGCAGCAAACCCACTCTCTACAATTACAAGTCACATTTAAAATATACTTAGGGACAAAGTTTGGTTGCAGTTAATTTTCTTGTTAATTTTGAGCTGTTTCCATTAGAGAAACCACTAGAAACTGTTATACGCACGTCATTATCCTCAATACTTTATATACTCGAGTACCGTCTGTATAATGTCAATGAGTCAACCTTTTACTGTTTAAAGGATTGCAGGAAGCCAATATATAATAATCAATGAATCTCAGGAAGATACGATGAGCAAGATACAGTTAATTCTTGATCAACAGAACCAATTTCATAGTCAAAGCACTGAATCTTAGCTGCGAGTTAGCATTCGTTAGCGACCTAGGCTAATGTACAATAATAAGTCCTAGATCCGTACAATAATCTACTTTAATTAATGCCACGTGCAACAAACAAAATCATTCACCCATCCATTTTGTTCTGCTTATCCTTAACATACACATCTGACTCTACTTCAGTAAAAAAAAATTGAAGTTCGGCAAATAGAAGAAGCCATGTTGGCTCCTGAATGAACGCGCTTGATTCATACGCGCAAGAAATAACCAATGGCGCCAATGAAGACGTAACAATAACATAATATTAGCTGGGTTAACTTTTTCTCTTTTTTGTTACCTGAACTCCGGCTTGAAAGCGATTTTGTTTTTGTTTCTTCCTTAGATAGTGCAACGTGCGCCAGACGGTTTCCCCTGCCTTTTGAGCCTTTTTTCCGCCTACCCACAATGCACCGACGGTTCAATCGAATGCTTCCTGTGTCGTTCGGCAGTGCATTGTGGGATCTGTATTTTTTATGGCTTTACTGGTTTATTAACCATCTGGAAATGGTGAAAACGCTCTGAGGAGCGGGCGGGGGAGTCCTACTCAGCAGGAGCATTCCCAGGATCTTTTAAATGAATCATCAATGGGTCTGTCATTGATGGCATTTACATATCTATTAACTTATTTAATGCATCTGAAATATTTTTTATTGTTTTTTGATATATATGTGATTGTTGTATAAGGTGAATGTTTGAATGGTGAATGGTTGAATGTTTTATATTGTTTTTAATCTGTGGATGGGCATATGAATAAAGAATAAAAAATGGGGGAATATTAGTCTATCATCCAGCTATGTAGGAAGAAGAAGAAGAAGAGACAGCCTTTATTGTCCTGCAAAGGGGAAATTCAGGTGTAACAGCAGCCACAGATCTAAAAATTGACATTGTTGAAAAAATATAAAAACAACAAAAACAACAACAACAACAACAACAACAACAATAATAATAATATACTGTACAGGAATATAACCAGTAAAAATAAAAAATACAGAATTGGTGCAGAGCTGCTGAAACAGGCTGCCTGCTTGCGCAGCCGGAACCATCCTGGTAAACCAATAACCCAAATATGCTAACATACAGTACCCCTCAAAAGTTTAGGGTCACTTAGAAATTCTCTTGTATTTGAAAGAAACTGATTTGTTTTCAATTCTAATAGCGTAAATTTAAACAGAAGTGTTGTGAATTACTAATAATAGTCAACCATCAACAGTGAGAAGGTAATTTTTAGAGGCTGACCTTCTAGGCAAAGTTGAAAAGAAAAAGCTGTATCAGAAACTGATAAATAAAACAAAAATAATTCAGATGTGCAAAAAACATGGGCGGGAAAAAGTGACATGGACTGACAAAGCTAAGTTTGAGGTGTTTTGACTAAAAAGAAGAACTAAAAAGTGCTCTTGATGCCATCTTTCAAACATATGGAAAGAAATATAATGGTTTCTCAGTGCTTAGGTGGAAGCGGTAAATTTATGCTTGTTTACTTTTATTCCTAAAAGATAACACAACCCTTTTGCATGCCAGTGTCAAGCAAGAGTAATTTATGGCAGGGATACACTGGACTGTTTTCCAAATCATCATCCCACAATGGCCTCTTATCTTTTTTTTTTATTATATTTTCCAGATATGACTCAGATATGAAGTATCCACAACCAAATCATTTTTACAACATTTATCTCATGTTTATCAAAACATCATGATGCAAAAGAAAATCATTAAAATGAGATAGGTTAATCAATTTTAAGCCCCCCTTGACATGATTACAATGTGTAATAAAAGACTGATATGCATAGTTTTTGAATAAACACACAGTACAAGTTACATACATACCCATATTCCTGTAGACCTGTCTCTGGGATTGCTTTAAAGCACATAAAAGCTGGCTAATGTAGGTCTCTGCCACAGTGGAAGAGCTTTTTAATGAGGGAAGAGAAAGCATTACGGGATAATAAAAGACACCATCAAATGAACCATCATTTGATTTCCATTGCATTAGGTTCATTGACTGGCGTCAGCGCCAGGCTGCTCTGTAAACACTTCTTACAGACTAGTCTGTGGTCATGTGTGTGCACTTTACATACACATGTCCGTGTTATTTCATGGTGTTATGCATGCAAGCCTTATTCTGAAAGTATCTACAATACAGGCATATGAGGTGACACCTGTACAGGCAAACAAGCTCTTTGTTTTGGTTGATAACTGGCCTGTATATCTATTCTTTTGTGTCATATGTCACAACCTGTTAGACTAACAGTGGACATGTGTTGCACTGGCACGGATCAAATCAACGATCAAGAAAGCAGGAACAAATGTTCTGTAGCTATCCAGTACACGAGATGGTGTAAACCTTGTGTGTGTGTTTTTTTTAAACAATATCTTTTGTTCTGAGAAGGAGCACTTCCTGGATTCATCCTACTTCTATTTGAGAGATACGCATAGGCTCAAATATTTAAAAAAAATCCAGGGCACTCCCTTTTCAAAATAAACTTAAAATGCCTTTATTTTCACAACAAGGTATGTATAAATTAAAAAAAAAACTCCGATGCATTTCGGCACACAGACCTTCATTAGGGAATAAAACAGAGTCCCCTGACACACTGAATCATTTCTAGTGGTATTCCACCAATAGGGGCCTTTTACATACAGTGTTCCACCAGTATCAATCTTCCACCTAAGGGTGAGTGGAATATTCCATGCTTCACCAATAGGAGAGGTCCTCAAAACATTGGCAGGCGAAAGAGCCTAAAAAAGTAGCTCAATATCAAGTCCAAACATTCACCCAAATTCAACTCAAATCAGATGAGAACACATAGCAGCATAAAACATAGACGACATAAAACGCAAAGGTACATAACAGTTAGAATGAAGTAAAATTTAAGTCCTCATGTAAGGCAGGATATTTAGGGGCCTGTAATTTATAAATCCAAAAAGATTCCCTTTGGTTAAGACTCTTTTGTCTGTCACCTCTTTGTACTGTGGTCAGTTCCAAAGGTAATATCTTTGATTTTCTCCAGCTGTCAGAGTGGATTGAAATGAATTAATCACCAGTTCCAACTCTTAACATTAGAACTTCAGTGTATATATGGCAATATGGAAACTGTAATAAAGTAAAACAATAAAACTGTTATTAGTTCAGTTCAGTGTTGCAGCACAAAATGACCATGAAACTGTGACATATTTAAAGATTTTTTTATTTTTTCAAGGGGTGCAAAGAACACAGATGATGACCCCAAAATTTGGCCTGTGGCAGCATTAAAAAAATACAGCAATAGAATTTCAAAGTTTCTTAAAATACATAGTGAGACACTGCACATTACAAGTAGAATAGATATATTTTTTCGACATTAAAGTGCACGTTAAAAAAAAAAACCCACAGCAAACTTTAAAAAAAAGTAAATTTAAAAACAGATTTGCTGTTGAGGTTGATTTGCTGAAATTTCACTAATCCTTTGTGTTGTCAAGTTTGCATGAGATGCTGTGTGTTTTGATAGAAATATATAAAAAATACCTGAATGTCTTTGTCATGAGGTTTCTGTTATTTTTGTCGAGTGGGAACAGTCATTCTGTTTTTGAGAGAGTGCCTGAACATTTACAAAAGTAATGCAGCTTTCCCTGTCTTTCAACTCTGAAGCATCTGTTGCTCCTCCCAGATGTGTGGCTGACTCTGCTGCTTCCTGTGCAGAAGATGCCATGCTATCTGGCTCATGCTGCACTTCTGGCACGGTGCCAGTTGTTATTTGGTGTCCATTGGGTATATTGCCACTTGCTATGGCATCTGAACTCTCATGAAAAGCATTTGATGTCATTTGATCAATACTGGAGTCTAGAACATAATTATTTACCACTGTGCCACATGACAAATCCTCTTTACTCGTACGGGAAGAGGTCCACATGATACTAGTGTTCCCTAAACCCCTGCTAACAGCACTTTCAACCCCAAACAAATGCCCATCATTCTTCCCCAGGATTTGCTGGTAGAGAATCTTGCGAAAAGTATGTCTAAACTCTCGAAGGCGGTAGGCATAGATGAAGGGATTCACCACAGAGTTGGCATGGGAGAGAATGATTGCAATGTTCATCACCCAGATGTGTGGGCGCTCACAGCCCTGGCAAATGTGGTTGATGCAATTGATGATATGCACAGGAAGCCAGCACAAAGCAAACAAACCAACAATGATTGCCAGTGATTTTGCAGCATGCACTTCCTTCTGCAGAACTGAACGAGATGAGCTGGAAGATGGAGGCTTCTGTCCAGGAGCAGGTGTGTGCGCGACCTTGAGGCTCATCAGTCGGAGTTGTCGCCGAGCTGCCATGAAGATATGGATGTAGATGGCCAACATGATCACCAGGGGCACCAGCACAAAGCCAAAAAAATTGAAATAGACCATGTAGTCAAGGGGAACCACTCCCTCAAACAAACAACGGGTCATTCCTTGAGGGCAGCCTTTGCTTTTGACGGCGGTGGCGGTGGAGTTCCAACCTGTGCACACAAAGGCAACAGTGATTTGTTGTCAATTTTAAAAAAAAAATCTCACTCAAAAAAATAATAAATGATGGCATCTTGGTTCAGTTCAGTTCTCCTCAACAATCTCACAGCATTTTTTATGTTTCACAGCATTTCTGAAAGGCATTGTGTGAACTGGCAAAATTTATCTCCCACCTGTGTTCCAGCCAAACATCGGTGTCAGGCCGATGCCCACTGAAAGAATCCAACACAGTGCTACGATTCCCTTTGCCCTCTGCCCTGTCACCAGACTGTTGTACCTGAATGTATGAGCACAACACAAATACATTATGAGGCCAGTCACTTTATCCGGTCTTTTAGTGGTAGTATTCCCCTGAGACAAAATCAATATCTGGCAGTTTAAATGAAAAGAAAATGATTTGTGCATTGAAGCCTAAACACTTTATTCATTTAATAAGTGAAAGGATTTCAGTTATCACACTTTAAGATGCACTTGCAGTAATCTGATTATCTCTCCAGCGCTGTTGCTCATTTGTAGCTATGGTAATTGAAGACACAGCACACATCAAGCATTAAAAAATGTGAAATTCCTTAAACAAAAAAAGATTTCTTAAAATAATAAATATGTTGACGTATTAATGCATCAAATATTTTTGTACAACGGTCCTTATTTTCATGTTATGACAGTGGTAGACACTGGCCGATACAGTCTGATTACATTACATGACACTACAAATAGTTGTAGTGTCATGTGGGCTTTGATATCAAATAATCTTGATACCTACAGGGGTAAATTATTTTCAACTGTAATCCTCAACCTCAATCATGCAAATGTAATGATAGACTGGACTGAAAATGTGTGAAAAAGCAGGCAATTTCCTGGAGAGATTACATCTTTTGGCTGGCCTGGAGCGCCTACGTGTTATACTGGATGATCTAGAGGAGGTGGCTACAGTGAGGGAGGTCTGGGCTTCTCTGTTTAGGCTGCTGCCCCTGCTGCACTGGATAACGTGTACAAAATGGATGGATGATGAGAGTTGGCTGGCTCATGACTTTGGCACAGTACTGTGCTGTAAGACTGTAAATCTTCATCTGCACAACTTATGCTGCCAAATGAATGCAGAAACGTGATTATGGTAATAGAACAAAAAAAATCAACATGAATAGTGTTCCAGCAGCATGACCTCGCACTCACTGACTTATATTTCTGTGTTTTTGAACGAAATCTTGCATGGGAGAGTTGGTAGCACTAGGCTTTATAAAGCCTCCCAATAATTAGGTGATTAGCGGCTCTCTTAGGTGCTAGGGTTGGGGTACATAACACACAATCAAGCTGTTATGCAACTGCTTATGCAAATGCATCACCTGCTTTGGATTATGGGCCCTTGGTGTTTCAAAATACGTGTTGCACAAACAATGAACTTTGTTTTAAGCTTCAAAATAAACGAGCCAATAAAAGGAAATACTATTTGAATGCTGCTGATTTGCATGAATGCCAGTCATCAAAGCTTTAAGCAGACTGAATGAGTTCACCTTTGGTAACATTGACTATGATGGTGGAGCCACGTCTGTCCATAGCTGGCCAAATTAGCCTTCATTGAAAAGGATCTCTCTATAATTCAAATGTCACCTCAGTACATCTGAGCATGGAAGAGTGTGTAAAAGTGTAGCTGGAATGTATGATGTCTCAGCTGAAGTTTTCTTTCTTCTCTCACCTGAGTGGATTTTTGATTGCGATGTAGCGGTCCACAGCGATAGCCAGCAGACTAAAGATGGAGCTCTGAGTGAGCACGAGGACGAAGCAAGCGATGAAAAGGCAGCCATAAAAATTTGCACAGAAACCAGTACTGAAAATATCAGAGATTCAAAAAGGGCAATTATCAAAACAAACCCCCCCAAAAATAACAATACATTGTGAAAATTGTGGGTGACAAAAAATTTGCTTCGTTACCAAACTGAGAACAAGGAAATACTACCTAATAGCGATAGCGAAGGGAATTGCCAGCAGTCCCACAGCAATATCAGCGACTGCCAGTGATACCACAAAGAAGTTGGTGATGCTCTGCAGGTTGGAGTTGAGGCAGACTGACCAGCAGACCAGGACATTCCCAGCCACAGCCAGACAAGCAATCACCAGCTCCAGGCCAATATACACCAGCTGATTATTCAGCATGGTTGTTTTTTCCACTTTTTTTGCTTTCTTTGTGCTGTCATCCCACACACTCAGCTGCTTGACATGTTTTTAGACAAAATACATGCTTGCCAAACCACATGGTACGCCTTAAAAACAGCCCGATTGTGTCACAGAAGGACAGCCAAGGCAGGAAGTTCCCACCACAAGCCAGCGCACTTTGATGCCTTCTCGTACCTTTTACCGTCACCACCACTACTTCAATCTGTTTGGCTTCCTCTTTCTTTTTTCTTTTTAAAATCTCTGTTCTGTTGAGTAAACTTGTTCACAGATGGCAGTAGGATGTCAAGGAAGGCACAGGAGTGAATTTTGTCCAGTGGTTGCAAAATTAAGAGCAGTGTTCTGGGGAGAGAGAAAGAGAGAGAACACGGTATCTGTGTAAAAACAGACTTCAGACTGTACACACATACAGGTTTTGGGGGGAAAAAAACGCCATCTATCTCTAGAAGACAAGGGAACAGGTGTTTTTTTTTTAAACGTACAGGGCCAAAGCAGACAGCCCAACAATGGATCTTTTATTTTAGGAAATGTTTCCCAAAACCCTTCCACGCATTTATCATTCCCACCACTAGCATAGTTTCCTACGAAGTCACTGATAATGCACAGAGTAAGCCAGACATAAATTTCAAAGCAATTGTACTATTAATGGAATTTTTTTTTTGCTGTGTTTCTTCTTCTCAGCACTGCAAGTATATTAAGTTTATTAAAGGCACACAAACTCTGATAAGACTAAAAAGTGGGGCATGTATCCAGTTTGCTGAGCTAAACCACAGGGTAGTGAGAAGGACAAACAGGTCATGCCAGGGTTGCATTTATTCTAGTTATTCTTCGTTCTCCCCAGCAGCAGAATGAATATTTACACAACTACTTGTGGACGATTGTGTGTAAACCTGCTTGGAATTTTAGTGAAGTCTAACACCACTGGGATTATTCTTTTGAACCTTTTGTTTTTTCTATTTGTCAAGCATTAAAACATCATGAGTGGAGTGAACCAGGACTGGTACAACCCAAGCAAGCTTAGTCATTTCCTGAATAAGTTTAAAAAAAGACTGATAATACTCACGACTGGAGGCTACAAGTCTAATTTTTGCATAAAGGCTAGAGAAAGGGGGAACCACCTAGCCGAGCTGTGTCCAAGTTCAAAAATATCCCTAACACATTTAAAAACTCCTTATTAAACTGGTTTATCTTATTTCACTAATCCATGCATAAACGGATATGAAGTGACTTAAAACTGAATAATCTATGTGAGATTTTAACCCTTGGTGCCCACATTCCTGGGACATGTTTGAATTTTGTGTGTGTGTGTGTGTGTGTGTGTGTTTGCGTGTCATTTCAGTGTAAAATCCAAACCACCTAATACATGACTCATATTTTATTAATTGAGCTGCTATTTAGATAGAGGCGTGGTTGCCTGTCTGTACAAGAAGTAAATATAAGTGAAAAAAAATTGCAATGATGTACAAACAAAGACAAAAACCTGTTAACAACAGGACAGTTTACATTAGTGAAGAAGCTGGAGAGCCAAAGCGAATTGTAGCCTCACTTTCCCGTTCTTAGCTGACAGGAGTGGCACCCGGTGTGGTCTTCTGCCGCCGTAGCCCATCTGTTTCAAGATTCAACGTGTTGTGCATTCACAGATGGTCTTCTGTATACCTTGGTTGTAACAAGTCGTTATTTGAGTCCATTCAGCTCAGTGCAGTCTGGCAATTGTTCTCAAACATCAACAAGGCATTTTCACCCAGAGAACTCACTGGATATTTTTTCTGTCTCTGAATGTGGCATGGTTGTTAGTGCCACATGGGCTGGTCTGAGTCTTTCAGAAACTGCTGATCTATGGCGATTTTCATTCACAGCCATCTCTAGGGCTTACAGAGGATGGTCAAAGTCACTTAAATCATCTTTCTTCCTCATTCTGATGCTGGGTTTGAAATTCGGCAAGTCACCTCGACCGTGTCTACATGCTTAAATGTGCTGGCTTGCTGCCATGTGATTGGCTGATTAGATTTTTGCATTAACAACCTGTTGAACAGGTGTACCTAACAAAGCGGCCTATAAGTGTAAGTGCTCTGATTCAGCCAAATGCATGGAAAAATGACAACAATGCTAATCATAAAAAGGATAACACGTCTGAACATAAAATCCAAGCAGCCAAAGAGCTTTCTACCTGATCTAAGTTACAGTGCTTTCAAAAAACATTCGCCCCTTCCTGATTTCCTATTTTTTGCATATTTGTCACACTTACATGTTTCAGATCATCAAACACATTTTAATATCAAAGATAACCCAAGTAAAATGCAAATAAAAAAATGCAGTTTTTAAATGATGATTTAATTTAAAAGCTGCATTATCCAAACCTAACTGGCCCGATGTGAAAAAAGTAATGACCCCATCTTTTTAAAATCCTGCATAACTGTGATTAATCAGATTTTTTTGGAAAGCTGAGTTACTGTCAGACCTATTGAATCAAGTAGGCTAAAAGATCTCAAGATGCGACACGTCATGCTGCAATCTAAAGAAACTGCTGAGAAACAAAGTCATTGACATCTATCTCTCTGGAAAGGGTTACAAGTCATTTCTAAGGCTTTGGGACTCCGGAGAACCACAGTAAGAACCAATATCCACAAATGGAGAAAACTTGGAACAGTGGTGAACCTTCCCAGGAGTGAGTATATTCATGACTCATCCAGGAGGTCTCAAGAGAACCCAGAACAACATCTAAAGAACTGCAGGCCTCACTGACCAAAAATAACACAAAGGCTCGTCTCGCATTTGCCAAAAAACATTCTGATGATGCCCAATGTGAAAGACTCATTGCCAGTTATCGCAAATGCTTGATTGCAGTAGTTGCTGCCAAGTGTGGCACAACCAGTTATTACGTTTAAGGGGCAATTACTTTTTCACACGGGAAAGGTAAGTTTGGATCACTTTTTTCCTGTAATAAATGAAATCATAATTTTGCATTTTGTATTTACTTAGATTATCTTTGTCTAATACTAAAATTTGTTCGATGATCTGAAATATATCAGTGTGACAAATGAGGAAGGGGGCAAATACTTTTTCACAGCGCTGTATGCTTAAGTGTATTCCACTTTCTAAAGACCGCACTAATAGCAGAGAGAGCAGGGTGGCTCTCAACAAAGGGTGAGGGCGGCTGAACGGAGGCCTGGGACAGAATTAGCAGGAAACACAAAGCATTTGATGATGTTGAGGAGTCAAAGACCTGAGCCAGTCATTAACTGGAAGAGATTTTTAACTATATACTAATTTTGAACCCCTAGATTTTGGGTACTTTGTGTTTGTGTTCCATGACATGGTCTGTTCTGCTTCTATTTTGCCATAATTTAATTTATCAATTCATCAAAAAGCATTAAACCCAGCTACTGCTCTTCTCATTTTTTCATTGGTCATTCAGTAATCATATCTATCATATCTAACATATCTACAGTGCCCGAAAGATAAACACAAGCACGCCTTTGCTTCTCTTTTTCAGACTGGCATGGAAAATTGGGGAAGCTTACACTTAATGGTTCATTTTCAACCTATTAAAATGAGCATATTACTGTCATAAAAGCACTTTATATCACTTATCTGACTTAACTGTTGGTTAAGGTTATCCTTTAATGCTATGAGGATTAGCTGCCTTCATTAAATGTTTATTACTCAGCTAAGACATGTCTTAGAGTTCATTTTAAATGATCTTAAGCCATTAATCTCTTATATGCTCTCAAGCAGAATAGACAAAAAGTCATATCATCACCCTCTTAAAATAATGGCCTAAGACAAAAAACTGAACCAAACACTGAAGATATGATGATTTAGGCAAAAATATAACTTTTGTTTAAAAAAAAAAAAAAGACTTAAGCCATTATTTTATGAGGGTGACAACATGATACTGTGGATGATTCTTTAACCCTGTTAGAGAGATTCAGCAACAGTTTCTCAATATTGACCCCCTGCATTAAACATCAAACTTCCTCTTTAGCTTTCCCAGTGGGCTGACTTGATTGGAAGGAGTTTATAAAAAGACTGATAATACTCGTGCCTGGAGGCCACAAGCCAAATTTTGCATAAAGACTAGAGACGAGGGGGAACCACCTAGCTGAGTTCTGTCCAAGTTCAAAAATATGCCTAATATGCCCATTATGTTGTTGGAACTTAACACTGGGTAATGATGTCTTCTCATTCTACCTGATCAGAGCTTTGATTTGACCAAATCGTTTTTTTTGTAAATTTCCAAACTTAATATGAATAATTACAGCAGCAGCACATTGTTTTGAGCATTGCGCTTAAAATTTATTCTGTATCCGTAGATCTTGTTGCTGACTGCTGAATCTGTGCCAACAAATAATGATTGCTCAGTGTGATGCTTTCTGGGCTATCTGGGCACTGTTCCTGGACTGATTGTGCAACAAGAAACCCCAAAGACTGATGTCTGGGATAAATGATCTTGCCTGGAAAAAGGACGAGTAGACTTGCAACATTTTTCTTATTTTTGCATCAGTTGCAGATGGTCTTTTTTAAAATATATATATATTCGTATGTTTGCGAAAGCAATTTGTCATTTTTTGTGAACCTATAATGGTATTTGTGCAAGATGCCCTCCCCTTCCACTCCCTCCCCTTTTAGTCTTTTATGTTAATAATAATCCTTGTTTGATCATATTACTGACCTTATCTTTGTTATGCCAAAACTATGCTGACAGAACAGTGGAAGTTACTGAGTACAATAAAGTAAAATCAATATAACCCACTTCCTGCAAAGGTGTAATGTGTAGATATAAGATAGGATTCCACTGAAACTGAATACATGACACTGAAACAGGACATGCTTTTTTCAGTGCTTCAGATCAGCATAGGTGCACAATTGCCCAACAGTGTCCCTTTACTGATGTTAAACAAATACACTGCTCAAAAAAATAAAGGGAACACTTTACAAAGGGAACACAACACAATATAACTTCAAGTAAATCAAACTTCTGTCAAATCAAACTGTCCACTTAGGAAGCAACACTGATTGACAATCAATTTCACATGCTGTTGTGCAAATGGAATAGACAACAGGTGGAAATTATTGGCAATTAGCAAGACACACTCAATAAAGGAGTGGTTCTGCAGGTGAGGACCACAGACCACTTCTCAGTACCTATGCTTTCTGGCTGATGTTTTGGTCACATTTGAATGTTGGTGGTGCTTTCACACTCGTGGTAGCATGAGACGGACTCTACAACCCACACAAGTAGGAGCACTGCCAGAGCCCTGCAAAATGACCTCCAGCAGGCCACAAATGTGCATGTGTCTGCACAAACAGTTAGAAACCGACTCCATGAGGATGGTATGACGGCCCGACGTCCACAGATGGGGGTTGTGCTCACAGCCCAACACCGTGCAGGAGGCTTGGCATTTGCCAGAGAACACCAGGATTGGCAAATTCACCACTGGCGCCCTGTGCTCTTCACAGATGAAAGCAGGTTCACACTGAGCACATGTGACAGACGTGACAGAGTCTGGAGACGCCGTGGAGAGCGATCTGCTGCCTGCAACATCCTTCAGCATGACCGGTTTGGCAGTGGGTCAGTAATGGTGTGGGGTGGCATTTCATTTGGAGGGCCGCACAGCCCTCCATGTGCTTGCCGGAGGTAGCATGACTGCCATTAGGTACCGAGATGAGATCCTCAGACCCCTTGTGAGACCATATGCTGGTGCGGTTGGCCCTGGGTTCCTCCTAATGCAGGACAATGCTAGACCTCATGTGGCTGGAGTGTGTCAGCAGTTCCTGCAAGATAAAGGCATTGAAGCTACGGACTGGCCCGCCCGTTCCCCAGACCTGAATTCAATTGTGCACATCTGTGACATCATGTCTCGCTCCATCCACCAACGTCACGTTGCACCACAGGAGTTGGCAGATGCTTAGTCCAGGTCTGGGAGGAAATCCCTCAGGAGACCATCCGCCACCTCATCAGGAGCATGCCCAGGCATTGTAGGGAGGTCATACAGGCACGTGGAGGCCACACACAATACTGAGCCTCATTTTGACTTGTTTTAAGGACATTACATCAAAGTTGGATCAGCCTGTAGTGTGTTTTTCCACTTTGATTTTGTGTGTGACTCCAAATCCAGGCCTCCATTGATTAATAAATTTGATTTCCATTGATGATTTTTGTGTGATTTTTGCTGTCAGCAAATTCAACTTTGTACAGAACAAAGTATTCAATGAGAATATTTCATTCATTCAGATCTAGGATGTGTTATTTGAGTGTTCCCTTTATTTTTTTTGAGCAGTGTATATTAGTACTAATGCTCCTAAGGAATGGATTCTTAAATACAAAATTATTAAGTTAACTGACCGATACAAGTCTTTATGTATAAAGCAGGAATGCACAGATACACCGGGTGAACACTGGTACTGGTTTGTGGATGATACTGGACAAAATAGGATGACATTTACGATCAGTGTGAGTTATGTTCTGATTCACATCAGCTGTGTACTGGCAAAATGTGACGTGATGGAGACCTTAAACACATAACAGTTCATAGAGTATCCTCATAATGCAGAGGGGGAACAAATGGTAAATGGACTAGTAGGTATAGAGCGCTTTTCTACATGAATTGAGCACTCAAAGTGCTTTCTTACTACAAGCCTCATTCACACATATTCATATAAACACCCTTTTCTATGCTAATTTTCTTGCAATTGCACTCACTTGTACCATATGCTCTGTAGATGTTCTAGCTCTTAGAGTTCTTTTAAGTCACATAATCAGCAAAAAATATAAAGAGAAGAGAAATAACAGCTTTTTTGTTTTCCTTAAAGATATTTCACATTCATGAATGGTTGTATACAATTTCAGATGTACATTGCCTACTCTGTTGGCCACATACAGCATTAATCGCAACAGGCAGTACACTGGACCAAAGTCCAATGTTTCGTCTTTTTTTCTGATACTGAAGCTTTTGTAGAGGCCAAAGGAATTTAAAAACCAGGCGTTGTCCATTGGATTTAGAAAACTTAAGTAGCAGACTTCATGAGGCTGCAACAGTTTCTAAACCTGCAAAACCCTCAAAGTTATGCTGAAAAAAACTAAACTGGACTTTTAGTTTAGAGGCTATAGCATAAGCTATTATCAATATGGTTCTATATATATATACACACACACACACACACACACACACACACACACCCATAGCAGCCTTGGAGGAAGTGATAAGAAAATACACATCCTCCTGGAGAGGATCTGTCAGTGTCCTGTCAATCAGTGTTCAAGTTCAAAGGAAAACAAAATTAAACTCAGTAGTAAAAGAAAATAAAAAAGTTGTGTTACTGCCGACAAAAGCACTGTGTGTATAAGAAATGAGGGACGAACTGATCTGACAACATACTGGGAATTCCTGACAGGAAAACGGAGAGGCAAACATTATGCAAATCAGCCTAAAAACGTGAAAGCCTCGTAATATAATATTTGCCCCGTGATGCAAAAATAATTACTATCCATGCGCGAAATGAGATGCAGTGAATATGCTGCCATCCTTTTTATAGCAGGTTTACTACTTAGTGAGTTCTTCGTTACGAATGAATATTTTCTTTTAACTTCAGTCTTTGATTTTCGGCGAAACGTCAAAATGCAACAGTCACACTTTCAATGGTTACAGAGTAATCAATAACTGAAGTGTGACAGACACTGATGTAGCCTGAATGCGCGTTTACCCCATTTATTAAACATATTGGGGAAATACCTGCTCATCTACGAACTTATTAATAAATGTATGCCTGAGCGGGAAGAAAGCCATCAGTCCTTCATTTCTTACCTTATTTTTAGAGTGGGGGGAAAAAACTGCCCTTTTCTCCACGTGTTCAGATGTTCACTCTTCTGGCTTGGGGTTTATTATAAATTGAATGCGTTGAAAAATTGAATATGACGAAACAAACCAAATCAAAAAGAAACCCACAGATAAGGCTCTGCTTACGTTTGAAAGGAGAAGTTTGAAGGTGAGCACCGACTCGACGCAACAGGAAAATCCTCACCCGCAGCCTCGGCGCGCCTCTCGTGTGTGTGTGTGAGCTGGTATCATTGCTTAAGTTGCCGAGACAGAAACACGCTTCTGGGACCCGCCTCCTTTTGAGAGCGAAGCCAAACCCGTTAATACAAACCTTTAGATGTTCGAATAAAGACAGGACTCCGGTTAAAGTGTGGTTTCTTGATATTGATGCCATGATGTTGTGTTTGAAGGAATTCTTGGTCAACACAGTCTTTATAAAATAACACAAGGTTTACATATGCGTGCCAGACACTACAAAAGTTAATAAAGTGTTATACATAGAGTTAAAAAAAAAGAAGAAAGGTTGGCGCAGTGTTGTTGATGTTATAGAAACACGATTGTGTGTATGTATGTGTGTGTGTGTGGGGGGGGGGGGTAAACCCATCATAGAAATATCCCATCTTTTCTCTTTCTTTTCTTTTTTAAGAGAACTCAATAAATAAAAAAAATACATAAGCTACTACTTACATATCATTAAAAACAGCCATAACATCTCTTCTGGGCTCACTAATTAATTTATTTAGTCTAAATTTGCGTGTTTGTAGAGTACACAGTCAAATAGGACCATAAACTGGGAATACCCTTAATGGTTACGTGCTGAAATGCACTGCAGATGGGCAGTAGCATACTAATGTTGTGTATTCGTAGAGTGCCACCATAGTGTACTGCATGATTATTTGTCTTATGACTGCAGTATGTAAAATACGGTACCAACGGATGCTGCATATAAAATGTCAGGCCTTTGTGTCATTTGACGTTTTATTATATCTTTGGTTAGTGCATCAGATATTAGTTCTGGCTCCAGCCTCTAATAAATAATGCATTGTATTATTTCTGAGAAATGGTCCCTAAACGTTGACTTCTGAACCCAGACAGTTTTTAGAAAAAAGCTGGTCCCACAAACCCCCAAATCAGTGTAATTCATATGCATGATTAAGTGCATACAGTACCACGCAGAGTAAATAAAGACTACAGTTATGGAAACTAGTTTTCTCCTTAAAGACATCACATGGGAAGTATTGTGTAATGGTGGTGGTGGTGGGGGTGAAACCACCTGTTTTTTTTAGAAGTGAAAATGGGGAAGAGGTCATTTCTAACCATCAAACTGCAATTCTGGATTTTATTTTATACGGTGCACAGCACAACAGAAATCTGTACTGAGCAGTGATAATCTTTTGGACATTCAGACATCACTGCTTTAAAAAAAAATAACTGTATGGTTCAGGAAAAACCTTAAAAAATATTTTTCAGTGAACAAAGTTTGTCGCTGCATCTAAGTTCAACTGAACAGCGACCTCCAAAGCCAGCACAAAGGTGCCAAAAAGTAGTAGTTCCTCTAATGACCGCTAGAGGCTGGCTCTAAAAGTGAGTCAATCCCCAGAGACATAGTACCCAAGTAAACAGTACTGAAAAAAAAACCGTGTACAGCTTGCTACAATTTTAGTCTACATATATAGTTTATTTATTGTGACGGATGTTTTTCTTTTAGCCTTTTGGATATGGATCATGCTTAAACTTAGGGAAATGAGCATATGGGAATAAGATTTTGGAGAAAGATAGGGTGTCATCCATGCAACTTCCACTCAGGTGAAGTCTTACAGGCTTAAAAAAAAGAATAATTTTGTTTAGATACAGGAGATTTTATTTAGCTTTTTGTGTACAAACAGGCTGCAAATGCCTTCCAAACATGTTTGCCCTCAGAATACAGTATTCTTTTTTTTTGTATTCCTTTTTACAGTTCTACAAGCAGAACATTGAATATTTAACAGGAGCAAGAGTCAAAAGTTGAGGAATAAACAAAAGTGTTGTTGGTCACCGAGTCTCATCCTCACCTTTACATCATTATATGCTCGATAAAACAAAACAAGAATACTTTCTGAAGGTTAAAGAAGCCTAATTTAATGGCAGCGTGTTGTTGAAGAAGTGGCAGCAGAGGGTCACTGTGTTATGAAAATGCTGTGAGAAATAGCATGTATAATAAATGCAAGAGATTTGAAATTTTCATATAGAAGAATATGTACTATATGATCAGCCTACTCCACAGAAAAAAATAAACCAATTTTTTTTGGGGGGGGGCTGGGACTGAGTTTGTGGAGGGAACTGTATTATGGAGGGTACATGCAGTTACAGTGATAATCAACAGACCAAAAACAATGCAGATTTAATAATAGCAATATAAGATTTTTTTCTCCTCTACCACATACTGTACTGACAGTTCGGATTTTCAAAGAGACTAGAGATGTACTGGCTCAATCCTTAACAATCAGCGGACGCCACAATAAATAAAAGAAAACCAGATTATGCATACTCTAGTATTATACACATTATACAACTCTATGGAAAAGTAGGAGGAGTTTGAGTTACAGGAACTCACAGAATCTACCATTTAAATTAAGAAGAACCTGCACTTCCTATTCAGTTATCTAAATCAGATAGCTAGACAATCACAGTGGCCAGTCTGTTGTTCAAAACAAATAACTAAATATAAACTGACATTGCAGGAACTGAAGGTTGAAAGATGATTACAGTTCTATATATTAGGGAAAACAGAGAAAAACCGTTATAACGTTAAGACTTAGATTTTCCCAAAGAAAACACACCAGATAAAGACAGTTTTGTAACATTAATTTAACTTTAGATGGCAATATCTTAAATAAATAGATCCAGCAGACCGTCCTATAGCAAACTGTGGGAAAGCATAAATAAATATAAAAATGCTGTAGATAACATTTAAGGAGATAAAACATAGACATGAGGGGGAAAATTGATCTATTGCCCCAATAAGTCCAACTTTAACAGTTTTCTTTTAAAATACTTTGAGGATCACAGTCAGATGAAGGTGGCAGGTAGAATAGGCATGGAGCTGAGAGTATGAGCTAAGACCATGCTTAAGTTTAAGGTCCTGTCTTAGCCTTCAGTGAGATGAAAGATGTGTGGCTGTCCTAAGCAAAGGCAACCAGGAGAATGAATGTTTTCACAGTCAGCATTATCACTGACATTCAGAGGCCCACGGGCGTTAAACAAAAGCATAAGTGTCGAGGCACGATAGGGTAGAGTAGAACAGGCAATTAGGACTTGCTATAAAGGTAACACGTGAACAAATGAATGGTGGGTTCATTCTGTCCCTCACAACCTACACGAGGGCAGGTAACAAAAAGTCTTTGAGGCGCTGCAGGGACAAAGTGAGAGCAAATGGGACATTTGGAGGGATCGTCTGTATTCAAATGCAAGAACTGTGTTACCGTCATAATTTACTTATGTGTGCTTTTCCACTGTATCTTCTATCATGGCCACAAGCACACATGAACCCTTATCAGATCCATTTAACTGATTCATTGGTTTTACAGCCAGTCATGATATCAAACCTTAAATTGGCTCTAAAAAGGAAAAGCAGTAGAAGAAGAAGACAAACCTTCATGAACTACATCCCACATCATAGACACAAAACAGCAATAACAGGACCACACTGTAATAAAATTAACAAAACATGCCTGCATGTTAAATAAGTCGTACAGAAAAAAGGTATTTAAAAAAAAACAGTTTAAGAGCTCGTCTCTAACTTGGCCAGTGAGTTGTGGACAAATAATCAGGTGGACATTTTGCTATACGTGTGCAAGCAAATGAGTATTCCTTCATTTAAGACAAAAGATATGCTGTTCATTGGACATAAACGCAGAGTGCTCAGGTCACTTGAATGGTAATACAGTAGTTCTAACATTGCATTAGTGCACTTCTGCAGCCACAGATTAAATGGTACAAAAAGAGGCAATGCCATATGTGTATGAGAATGTATCATGACATTGCATAATGTCTACACTAGACAGGCGATCTCTGGATGGGACACGTTCTGCTGAGGAGCACCTAGCAGTCAAAGAGCTTCAGCCTTTTCCACAGCAGCATACAGTATGGACTACAAAGTGTGTGTTACCGCCATAATAATAATAATAATATCTAAATGAACAAGTGAAAGAACAGCTGAGCAGTTTCTATTAGAACAAGGCTAAATCTTGCTTGTTTACTGCAAGACTTGAAATCAAGGCTAAAACCTACCACTTTCTTACACAGAAACAAAAGTTCACATAGAAAAACAAACTGATTTCTGTGCGACGCCCCCCAAAATAAATTACAGTAACGGCAACAATGGTTATACTGTTAACCGAAAAGAAAAAATACAACTTTAAGATTATGTACATGTACTTTATCTGTAAATACAACTGCTTCCTTTTTCCTAAAAAAATCAACAAAAAAAGAGAAAAAAAAATCTTCATTTGGCAAGACGTCCTATGTTACAATACGAAGGACATTTCGTCAGCAGAGATATGAACACAGACAATTCCTATGTTAGAAAATATATTGCTTCCTGTGCATTTAAGCTGAAGACTACTTTGAGACACAACACAAACAGAGGAAACTTGCTTTTGTGGTTGGAAACACTGCAGGCAGTCAGACTGCAGTGTATTACGAGCGACTGGGTTCACTTCATAAAGCCGTAGTGTTTGACTCCAACCAGGGTTTGTTTACGTTGTAAACACTTTAACATAGAAGTGTTCGCTTCCTGTGACACAGAAAAAAAAAAAGCCAGGGTCATGGCTGCGCCAGTTCCATCGGAGTGTACAAATGTCTGCACTTGTTTGAAAGAATGCACTGAGATTATGTAAGACATACTTAGGATTTTCCTCAACTGGACATGAAGCAATGTTTGAGATGGAGAAACACATTTTGCAAGAGTCTTTCCTGTGATTTTTCAAAACAAAGACGTATAGAGAACGATGCCCAAATGTACATGGAGATTCTGATTTGCTGGCTAACCAATTCCAGCAAACTCAAGGATCATGACTCGGTCCTTGTGATTTGTTCATTCCAACTTCTCGACTTATGAACCACAACTGTGAAAAAGCTGTAAAGGTTCAGCACTGAGACCGACAAAAACCAAAGTGTGGAGATGCACCAACATGGAATCATACTAATTATCAGGTAATGAGAGATAGGAATGGCAAAGACCTCAAATACTCTAACTTAAGAGACCCAGTGGTGCCCTCTTGTGTTTAAGATTTACAGGCATGACCAGAGACAACCCTTCCCAGCTGCAAAAGCTGAATGGAGCACAGTCACATTAAAAAAAAAAAACATACTACAGTCGGCTCACTCTGAGCCAGCGTCCGTCTCTTTTTCACACCTTCTTGGTCAGAGTCAGTGTTAGCTCTATACTTCAGTGGAGAACAGGATGCTCTGTCGTTTACTGTCTGGGGTGGGAATCGTCTCCAGTTGGAGGAAATACAGCAACACCTGGACCTGTATTGAGAAAGATTTTAAAACATGAGCAAATTAACAATGATGTTTTGACTATCATAATAAGCCAAGCACCTTTACAGAAAATTCAAAGCTAATATGGCAGAGGGAACAGACTGAAAACAAACTGTGTTGCTTACCTGTGCCATAACTTCCAGGGACCAGCTGTCCCCCATGCTGATGGGCTGTGTAGGGTTAGCAGGGATCTTGCTGTCCTTCTCAGCTGGCCTAAGCAAAGTCGGCCCGAACACTGTTGCCAGATTATGAAGAGACATCTTGTTGATGCTTTCCTTTTCTGCCACCCTGAAGAGAGAAACAGTTGAATAGATCAGGAATAAAGATGTTAATGTGCAAGGATGGAGATGGAGTCTTCTGAGTGCAAATATGAGCATCAGAGACACCACTTACCTCAATATACCTCAATATTACCTCAACACTATGACTAGAAACCTTACCTCATTTAAACTGAACATATTGTGGTTTTAAAATGGTGATCAGACATGACGCTACCTGAAGGCTTGATCTTGGACTACAGAAATGGCCAATTTTTGGACTAAATGATTTATGATAACCAAACAAAAATGTCACAAAATACTGAAAACATTTTGACGCTATAAAGAGATTGAATGTAAAACTGAGCTCCAGTTCAATACAGTACAAAAAATTGGGCTGTTTTCAGTTGTGATGCTCACATAATTTAGAAAAGCAACCAAGTAAACAGAAAACATTTTGCTGCAGCTGAATGGCATCCAACAGCACTGACTGCCTAATAGTATAAAAGCTGCATGGATATACACCAAGGTAAATACTGCATACTACCATTTGGAAGCTGAATGTAATGAGGTCATAATGCAATAAATCCTCTTAAGTTTAAAACAATATTAACATTTAGTTTATGTTCCAGGCACAAAAATGAATGAAAATCTACCAGAAAACACATACCTGTGAGTGACTGCCACCAAACGCACTTCTTGAATTTGGTTTGCCTTTGTGTGTGTGTGTGTGTGTGTGTGTGTGTGTGTGTGTGTGTGTGTGTTAGTGCATGCACAGTTGTGTCGACTTGTTACATATGTCTGTGTATACCTCTTTAAGTGATCCAAAAGAAAAAGGAATGTGACCAGGTTGGGTTCGGGCAGCGACAGTAGCAAGTTCAACATACAGCTCTCTTTGGCCACGCTATCCGACAGGGCTGCACAGAAGGAAACAGAAAGACACAGCTGCTTATAATATTTTTTCCACATATCTTGTAAATAAATACATTCATTAGTTAAAGCTGCTATAGGGCACTTCATTTAAACTATGTGTGTGTGGAAAACCTCAAAGCCAGTGTCTTACTGATGCCGCCGGCAAAATTGGGATAGAGCTCATCAGTAAAGAGCGGCTCTGGCAGCTCTCTGAAGTACAGCTTTAAGGTCCCAGCGATGGCATTGACGTCCATCTCACTCATCATAACTGACACATCTTTGTGATCTGCAGGAGAGACGAGAGGAGCCTGAAAACGGGAGGTTTACGACGGCGAGACTGGGAAACACCTCAGCACAAGCAGCAGTTGCCATGCCTCCTAACTGTTCGTATCTAATCAGAAGTACAAATACACCCAATAATTAGCTAATACACGAACTCATTACTCTAAATCTGGTTAGTGATTTTGTATCATTAAATGCCTTATCGCCACAAAACTCTGTCATAATCAGGGCCACCTGATCAACGGGGGACAGAAACTGTTAATGATGCACAATAAACCTGGGTTTTTTTTGGCATCATCACCTTTAAATATTATAATATCACAAGGGAATGTAAAGCCAATATTATACACTAATTACTTTTTAAAACGCAGGATGATTCTCAAAGTAAATTACACTATAATTAATGTACAAAACTACATTGATTTTGACAGGATAATATATTGTTAACAATGCAGCAAAATTCAGATTCACCATACTCTATGTTTTTGTTTAATACATTTAATTTGAAATACATGCTACAAATACATGCTTGTAATTCTGTCAGTCTAAATATGTAAATTCAACATTCGTTCTATAACAAAGTTTTGGTTTTGTGTATTTTCTGGTTTTTACTTTTACATGCTTACAAATCAGACAAGGGTTCAAAAACCTAAGACACGTGTAACCTGTGCAAAATGTCTTAGGTGTATGAATGACAGTGATCCTTACTGGTGTCAAAGGCAGTCTTCAAGGCCTGAATGTCAGTGGCCACTCCTGACACTCTGTAGATGCCCACCTCCTCCATGCCCCTTCTTTCAATCTCCTCTAGGCACTGCCGGACAATGTAGGGCACCTTGGAGCGCTCTCGTCTGGATGGGGACAAAACAAACACAAACAAACAGCTGTCTGAGGGTTTGAAATTACATTTGGTACAAATATATACAATATATACATATGCAGTATACAGTGCCACATGTCCAAATGACTTCAGTCATTTGCTGGCCTATTCTCTAACACATGGAAGAGAATCAACCACCGTTCAGGATAAGAGTTAGACACTTGGCAATTTGCATAGGGGATAATACAAATACTACTACTACTAATAAGTTAATTCTGATTAGAAAGTAATGGTTTGTCTTCTAAAATGACCCACACAACTCAGAAATCCATTCAACTGGTCTACTACAAAAATAAGGGGAGTTCTTTAACATTTGTGTCCATCAAAGAACATTACAACATGGGAAAAACCACGAGCTATAATGTGTGCTAAAAAGCTCAGCACAAAATATCAGAGGAGAATACAAATAACAAGAAAACCAACAAAAGCAAGAAGTTTCACAGTGCTGGTGGACAAATGATCACTCTTTATTTATTCACTCACTTGGTCACTGTGGAGATCTTAACTCCAAACACACCCATGGGTTTCTCTGAGGGCATCCTCTTCAGGCTGAACTCTCTGCTGGTGAACTTCATGGATAGTTTAATCTCAATCTGATAAGAAATAGAATGTTAAAACAAAATTAAAACAGCTTTACACTATGTGAAACCCATCTGCCTTCTATGATCCCAGGAAATCCTGTCTTATTTAAACCAGATGTAGACTTAACAGAGAAATAAACTGTTAAACATCCTGAACAAATTGTTTAGAATATCTTTCATTAATGCATACTACTATAATCTGAATGTAAACCTACAATACTATTATATACCTATAATAGAGCTGCGAGTAATATAGGATCAAAAAATAATGTTATTTTACGTGATGAACTCACCCCATTCATTGGAATAACTGTTCTCTGCCAGTCTTTGCCTTGGAGAGTCTGCGGGTCAAGCTGAGTGAAGGAAGCAATAAAACATAAATATGTGTTTCCTTATTTTCTGTCACAAATATACTGTGATAATGAGGAATACTCATATCGATCATAGAAAAAGTGTCAAACAATTAGGCAGCATAAATACAAGTAACCCCTGTGAGTCAAAAGCTCAGACTTTTTTCAACTCTTGGATGATCTCAGGGAGATTGGATATCCTTAATATGCTCATCTCTGGCACACAGCTTTGACCGCAGAAGCACAGAAGCCCCACCCACCAGCTTTACAAATCTTGGGTTTGCAAATGGCAGCCAATCAGATGAAAGTTGGCTTAAAGGGTTTCAGACAGTGGATGAGATGCACCAAGGCCCAGATAAATTATTATTTTGAAATGTGAATCACGAGAAGATTCAGATAGTACATTTAAACTATAGAAATATTTCACTGCATAACAGGGGAGTTCGTTCTGAGCAGCCTGCATACATATTGCAGGCTAAGCTGATCAATTTGACGGCTAAGCTGATCTAAGCTGATCAATTTTTTTTTATACAATTTTAAGAACGATTTCACTATTTCATTATGATCCACTGCAGCTTTATGAATTATTGATGTTTATTTACCTTATTATGATCAACCTAAAAAGTCAAAGTTATCTTTAAATAAATACAGTTGTCCTACTTACTGTGCTGCTCTGTCATGTCAGAAAAGCAGAGCACAAAGTAATAATTGCATCAGCTGTCTTACTCTGCTGTAGCAGAACGTTTTGAAATGCGATTTCCTGATACACTACACCCTTTACCATATTTTTAGAAACACGATAAACGAGTATAATTTATTCAGAGGTACTATCTTCGCACACAAATACACTCAGATCTGAAGAGCCCTGCCATCTGGAGCAATAAAGGCTGAGTGCAAACAAACACAACTGACACAATGCAACAAACACACTGATACAAGGCATATGTATGTTGGGTGTGTTTACCAAGTATAACCCCCATCTGGTTGGCTGCAAAGCTGGATCATGTTTCTTACAACTGAATCAATCTGAAGAGATTGGAGTGCTCTTTGGTTTGAGCCATTTATCTATAAAGAATTACATTCCACTAAAAAACAGCAAAGCCATAAGGGCTAGTCTTCCTCCTTTCCTAAAAGCTTTCAGCCAACAAACATGATGTTATCTTTTATGACTTTTAGTGGCTTGAAGGTTGTTTGGCAACATAGAATTTTCCAATAAATCAGCGATCTGTACAACTGAATGATAACAATGCAACATGAGAGCAAGCTATATTTTTTTCACAGCACATTTAGATGGAGAGAGACCTATATACAATCTATGAAAACAAGGTGTGGATGTTTATGTTTAAAAACTGAAAGTATGAAACAAGATTTAGCCCGTTTGACTACACTTTGTGTGTATAGGTCAGCTACTCTGGCATTCAATGTACCAGTTGTTATTGGGGCTTGGTACCCAATCTTGGAGTGCGCGGATGAGGATCTCTTCCCTCTGACCTGTCGTCCTGGCTTCCCCTTTGCCGTAGCACCTTTTGTGTTGTACCTCGTCAGTCTCTAGTTGCGATAGCAGTTGCTAGCAGCTACTAGCTGTTTTGATATCAGTCTGGATGTTGGGTGCTGAAGAGTCCATTGGTCCCACATTCTCTTCATGTAACCCCTTTCACTGGGCACTGCAGCAGATCCCAATTCTTATCCTGTGTCCATTTGTGCCATCTTGTTCCAGTAGTCCACTCCGGCAGTTGGTTCCTCCTCTCAGGGGTCTAGCCTGGGGACCCTTACTGGATGCATGCCCTGGCCAGGATTCAAACCCCCGACCTATGGTTCCAAATTCCACTGCACTATCCAGCTGTACTGCTCTCAAATGGTTTTCATCATAGTTATCTGACAGATACTTCAGAATTCATATTAACCAATCTATATCATCTGCACCCCTCGTATGTGGAATCCCCCAGGGCTCCATCCTTGGACCACTTCTGTTTTCTTTACATACCTTACCCCTGTGCCACCTGCTTAACAGTTTTAACAGAATCTCCTATCATTGCTATGCATACTGTATACAAAACTGCACATTTCTGTTAAGCCCAACAACCTCAACAGCCTCTCCCGCCTAAATGGAGGCTTCTCTGCCATTAATGATTGGATGCATTCAAATTTCCTCCATCTCAGTGCCAGTAAAACAGAGGTTCTGGTGTTTGGCATTGACAGTTTCTCTAAGGAGGTCAGTCAGTACATTGGCCTCTTCACCAGTAACATCAAATCATCTGCTAAGGACCTTGGTGTCATCTTGGACCAACATCTGAATGTTGTAGTTTTTTGTTTTTTTTTTACAGGTGCAGCACCACTGTATTTTTCCACTCGTGCTCTGTAACCTTATTATTTTCTCTTATTTTCTCCCCTTCTTCTTTTTATATCTTGTTCTTTTTCCTGCCTGTAAATTCTGTCAGTGCCATATAACTGTACATGTGCACTTGTGTGAATAATAATAGAAATAAATGAATAAATAATAAAATAAAAAGCACTAACAAGAGGAACTTATAGAGAATTTATAGAGGTCATCTTGGGAAAGCAAATATGTTTGACACAACAGTGCATTCAGATCATGATTCTGATTGCAAAAGCTGCCAGACAAGACAAAACAACAACAACAACAACAACAACAACAAAAAATGGGATCTGTTCAAGATATTCAGTGTATCACAAAAGTGAGTATACCCCTCACATTTCTGCAGATATTTAAGTATACCTTTTCATGGGACAACACTGACAAAATGACACTTTGACACAATGAAATATATACAGTGTGTATATATTAATGTCTAAACCAGCGGCAACAAAAGTGAGTACACCCCTACACCCGTAAATGACCAAATTGAGCAATGCTTGTCATTTCCCCTCCAAAATGTCATGTGACTTGTTAGTTTTACTAGGTCTCAGGTGTGCATAGGGAGCAGGTGTGTTCAGTTTTGTAGTACAGCTCTCACACTCTCTCATACTGGTTACTGAAAGTTCCAACATGGCACCTCATGGCAAAGAACTCTCTGAGGATCTTAAAAGACAAATTGTTGCGCTACATGAAGATGGCAAAGGCTACAAGAAGATTGAACACCCTGAAACTGAGCTGCAGCACAGTGGCCAAGATCATCCAGCATTTTAAAAGAGCAGGGTCCACTAAGAACAGACCTCGCGTTGGTCATCCAAAGAAGCTGAGTGCACGTGCTCAGCGTCACATCCAAATGTCTCTGAAAGATAGACGCAGGAGTGCTGTCAGCATTGCTGCAGAGATTGAAGAGGTGGGGGGTCAGCCTGTCAGTGCTCAGACCATACGCCGCACACTACATCAAATTGGTCTGCATGGCTGTCACCCCAGAAGGAAGCCTCTTCTGAAGTCTGTACACAAGAAAGCCCACAAACAGTTTGCTGAAGACATGTCAACAAAGGACATGGATTACTGGAACCATGTCCTATGGTCTGATGAGACCAAGATTCATTTGTTTGGTTCAGATGGTCTCAAGCATGTGTGGTGGCGATCAGGTGAGGAGTACAAAGATAAGTGTGTCATGCCTACATTCAAGCATGGTGGTGGGAATGCCATGGTCTGGGGCTGCATGAGTGCAGCAGGTGTTGGGGAGTTACATTTCATTGAGGGACACATGAACTCCAATATGTACTGTGAAATAATGAAGCAGAGCATGATCCCCTCCCTCCGGAAACTGGGTCGCAGGGCAGTGTTCCAGCATGATAATGACCCCAAACACACCTCTAAGACAACCACTGCTTTATTGAAGAGGCTGAGGGTAAAGGTGATGCACTGGCCAAGCATGTCTGCAGACCTAAATCCAATAGAACATCTTTGGGGCATCCTCAAGCAGAAGGTGGAGGAGCGCAAAGTCTCGAATATCCGCCAGCTCCGTGATGTCATCATGGAGGAGTGGAAAAGCATTCCAGTGGCAACCTGTGAAGCTCTGGTAAACTCCATGCCCAGGAGAGTTAAGGCAGTTCTGGAAAATAATGGTGATCACACAAAATATTGACACTTCAGGAACTTTCACTAAGAGGTGTACTCACTTTTGTTGCTGCTGGTTTAGACATTAATTGCTGTATATTACTTTGAGGGAAGAATAAATTTACACTGTTATATAAGCTGCACACAGACTACTTTTCATTGTGTCAAAGTGTCATTTTGTCAGTGTTGTCCCATGAAAAGATATACTTAAATATCTGCAGAAATGTGAGGGGTGTACTCACTTTTGTGATACACTGTATGCATCCACACATTACATGTGTCCTTATTACTAATCTATCAGGTCATTCCTTATGCATTCCTGTTTGGCCTCATATTTTGTGTCTTTACATTCTAAAATCAAGTCCACATTCAGTTATTTAAGCCAGGTTTACCCTGACCCTATGTTAGGTATCAGCCAGTCTGGTCACTAAATAGTCATTATTTCTGCTCTCAACCTGCAGCTGACTGATCAAACACTCAAAAAGCTGCAGAATAAAATGTAGATTTAATAAGCCACTGTGACCTTTGCTGAAGACAGCAGCAAGACTGCCTAGGATTTGTGAAAATCCTGCTGAGTAACTTTCTCACAGCTCTGGCAGCATGTTTTCAATGACATCATCTGTCGAAATAGGATCATGTCTGATGCTTACCAGAGGAGCCACTAGGTGGAGCGTGTGACTGTAAATCACAGTTTAGAAACTTGTCCTAGTGTAGACAGCCTCTTCTATTTTAACAACCAATATGTATGTAGGCTGCTCAGAATGAAGCCCTCTGTTATGCAGTTAGTGTGCATACAGCATGAAACAACATGTAGACAATGTTGCACCACTGTACAATGTACAAGGGTACGCCATTATTTTGTAGTTTTTTTTACTTATCTCTGGTAAAATAAGCTATTACACACAAGAGGGAGATTAGTGTGTATGTGTGTTTGTGGGAAAGAGCAAAACAAGCTTACAGCAGTGTCCAATCACACATGTGCACACACAGGTGCACACTGCAGCTGATGGAGGAGCAGGAGAAGGGTTTTTTGGTAGCAGTGGATAGAAGAAGAGACTCTTGTTTGTCTTTTGTATTTTTGCCTTTGTTAATCTTCCAGGTGACATTTGACATTATCCTGTAAGGTGGGGCCACTTGGTGATTAATCCTTGACTACATAATCTCCAATCATCCTACAGTCAGTCATATAGCTCAGGATAATGGCAATTTTAACAGTCTGGCATATTATGGAAAGAATACTTTATATATAGTGGTGACTTCATTTTTATTTCCCCTGTGGAGGATGACACTGCTGCCACTCAGTACCCATTATAAAGCCAGGATTGTGATGAATATTTGAAGCAGCTAAGCCTGGCAGCACAGGGAGCAGTAGGCACACATAGCTTTGAACCATTTTATTAAAATGCTACAAATTCACCCTCTTCACTTTTTTTCAACTACATGTACATGTCAGTTTCACTGAAAATTTTTTCCATTTAGCCAACGCCTAACCATTCATCGCACATTCAGGTAATTCATCTACTAGGCCACCTGCCATTCATTGATCCTATGGTGTGTGGCAGCGATTGTGACATAACTGCTTATCAGTAATGAGTCATGGTGGGTTTGCCAAAAGGAAGGTGACGTCATGTCATACCAGGATCTGTCCTTTCCCCATGATGCGGTCTGTACTCTCGCCATCCTCTTTGTTCTGCTTGGTCTTGTTGTAACTCTTCTCATAGCAGAGCAGCCTCAGGGTCTGAGAGCCCTCCAGCTCGATCTCAAACTCCTTCAGCAAACAAAGAGAAACACAAAAAATAGCTGAGAAGAGATTATCTTGCATAAAAAGAGGGTGGGGGTGGGGGGTATCTGAGTGCAATGATGCCAGCAGACAAAGATAATACAAAACAGCCATAATACCTTCAGAGAAATCAGCATGCCATTGCATTTTCATCTATTTAACCCACTGCACACACAGCTGACTTCCTATAATTATGTAAGGGAGCGCATATTTTTGAGGCCCACACTATGTTGGTTCGCTTAGATTTTGGACAGATGTGAGTCATCACCAGCAGCTCTTCATTAGTTAGTATTATTTCCACTTTGCTGGGCAAAATCCTCAAAGAGTCATTGGGTCCACTAAGGAAAGTACTGTGTCACACATGAACTGATCCTATTATAATATCTCAGAGCTTTTTTTTTTTTTTGCTTCATCCAGCTGTGTTATTAAAGCATTCGCATTTGTGCATGCATATGTGTGTTTTATATATGTTTGCAGGAGCTCCAGATGCACTGGAAGTGGTAGATATATTTTAACTGCTCCAAGATGGGCGCCTAAATGATTAGAAGAACAGATGTCAGATATACAGCACGCAGCATAGACTGTGCTAAGGTGGAAATATGTCCAGGTATGTCTTCCTAAATTAAATCAATGCACTGATATGATTGTTCAATGCTGAGCATCCTTGAGAAATCTGCACAACTGAGGATTCAATACAGGCACCAGCTGGTAGTATAAGTGGGTGAGTAATCTGTTTATAATGTTGCATTTTCCAACACAGAGAACTACATGTCTGCTTAATTAAAACCAGCTTTGTAGGTATGTGTCTGTTGAGTTGCATACTTGCATCTTTTACCTCATTCCATTTGGGTTCAGTGGTGTATCGATACACTCTCGTCTTGGCTTTATTTGAAAAGAACCCAAAGGAGTCCACCTCCAATGTGCAGTAGAGATCTGGCAGGGAGGAAACGATTTAATTCAGTTTACATTTAGATGGCAAATGACTTCTTCTTTGTGAATGTATTACATTAGCAAAAGGACAACCTGAATGTTTGATGTTATCCTAGGAAAATATATCAAATCAAGTTTCTACAAATAAGCCTGTGATGCTTGATTACAGTGGATCCAATTACACACTTACAGTTGAAAGTTTAACCACAAATAACACTGTTTCCACTGTTTATAGACAAATTGAAATTGAATTGAACTGAAAGGTTGCCTGATTAAAGGTGAGGGACTCACTTAAGCTCTGTTTGAGGCCGGAGGCAGAGTGGACAATTACATTCAGGAACCCGTAGAGACCGGAGGATTCATCCTCTGGAAAAACAGTCAGTGAGCACACAGTAATAAAAAGTTAGGGGGGATTGGAAAAGCACGCCGATCTCTGTTTGCTTTGGAACGGAATGAGACAAGGGAGGAAGAAATTAAATGGAAGTGCTCTGTCTTAAAACCAATCCTCAATTTATCCACAATTATTAATGATTATTATTTCATTCCTGGGCACATTATAAGGAAGTTCAATGTTTCCAATAAAAACACAAAGTATAAAACTATTACCAAGCCTGTACATAAAACTGCCTCATAAGCACTTTTGACTATCCGTAACTTAAGAGAACTTTAAAGTAAGTCCGTAAAAACAATTTTACTTTGGAAAAAAAATATTAAAAACAGGCACCCTACCTTCTTTATTAATACTAAGTGGAATGTGATGGACAGTTTGGAGTTTTATACAAGAGTTGGTCAACATCTGCAGCTCCATGGAAGTCAGGGAAACAGTTTTAAAACCTTGAGGGAAGACAGTAAATGTAGACTGTAAATCATACTGTACTTTCAAAAACACCATGTGCCTTACAGAAATGCAAAAATCTAGGTTTCTTAACCTAAATGGATTGGTAGTATTTAATGCAAACATGCAAACAAATTTTGTATTCCTGTACTTCAGATGACTGGGTTGGCTTCTCTGGAACACTTACATTTCTTCTGCTGTTCCTTGATGATCTCCTTCCATTCTGCACGTTCATAGTCAGATGAAATCAGGAAACTGTAGCTCTGGAAGAAATAGATACATGAAAAGATGCTTGAGAAATTTTTTTAAAGAGCATTGAGGGATGGGTGACAAATTAAAGGAAAACCACCAATACAATCAATGCATTATTGTGTTCATCCTACAAGTTTCTGGAACTGTACTGGAGGAAGGGAATCTTTTTATTGAAAGATATTCCTTCAGTTCATATTTTAATGGCAGTGGTGGAGAGTGCTATTTCATTTTTGTGTTGAGATTTTGTGATTCGCACCATCTGCATATTAAAAACCTTTCAAAGACCCCTTATCACTTGCATCAGGATAGACATGCTTCCTCATAGGATGTATGTGGCTTCTTCAGGCTTTTAGTTTGTTCTGTTACTGCCCTGCTCCGCTATGTTTTTCTTTTCTCCTGTGACTTTCCAATAAAAGCTTTGAGTACTGAGTTCACGTTCAGTCTCCCAAGTCCTGTATCTGGGTCCAAATCTTGCCAGCCATACAGCCTTTTATGAAAAAAAGGATCCAAACCAAATACAACATAACAAAGGATAACAAAGCCATCGCCCCTTCCTGTCACTGTAGTGGTCAAAGCTCAGGGTTATGGTTTAATGCATCCATTGTGCATATATTCACATTCAACTCTTTACACCTGTTGTCATGTAGTAATATTTGTATCATGCAGCATTTGGTAAATACTCATGAAAGAAAGTATGCACGTAAGAGAGAATTCAAGCAAAATGAGGAGAACAGATGAAATATGCAGAAACAGAGTATACAGGGAGCAGTGAGGGGAAGCTGATGGGGAAGAGCTGCTGATTACAATAAAAGCAGAGCTAGTTTAGGATAGAGAGCGTCATTACCTTGCCATTCTTGTTGTAGAATCTGAGGGGTATGCTTGGGGATGTTAACAGGAGCAGAGACTCCTGTTCAGACAGCTTCTTCCTGAGACGATCAATGACTTTTGAACCCTTGTTCGCTCTCTGGAGGTGAAAATATTTGACTTTATGTGCAAAGCTCAATTATAACTGTGAGAAAAACTTGCAATTGTTGTGTTTCAGTTTAAATTACTGCACATATCCAACTAGAAGAAACATCTACTTCAAAATATTGGCATCCATCATTCTGGATTAAAGCATATCTACAATACCTTCTCTCTTTGAATCTCACTGCGGAGGTGTGAGATCTTGACCTTCATGGCGTCCAGCTCTTCATCTGGGACTTGAGGAATGGTAAGTGGCTCGGTCTCCTCAGGGCCCTGGAAAGTCAGCTCGCTCAGGGGGATGTACCACTTACAGTCGTACTGCTGGTTTTTACTATAGCAGGAGAAGGACAGGAAATTTAAAGGAGATTGTCGGTTAAATGAAACAAATAATAACAGAGGGACATGACAGAGGATGAGTCAGGGGAAAAAAGGAGGCAGCAGAAAGGAAAGAAAATTAGAGCGCACAAAAAATTGGACAACAATTTCTGTCAGCTGATAATGCTGAAAACTACTTATTATTTATAACCAAAAAAAAAAGAAAAAAATCTAGAGGGCCTTAAGAAAAATGCTGAGAATGATAACTTTAACAATAAAGAAGTTATAGAACTATAATTGTAACTGTCTTATTCAAAAGCTGTTAAGAGTCTTAATGTATATTATCAGAAAACATTTAGTCATAAATGCAAATAATTGTTGACACTGTTATGAAGCTCAAGTCTCATTCATCGAATTCTAAAGTGTATTTTAACTGTCTGAAAAAAATCTTAATTTATGCACAATTAATTTTAAACTTGGTTGTTAGCAATGCTGGTGATCTACTGGGTGCATTTTGGTGTATCCGAGGATGACAAAAATGAGCAGATTCTTCTTACCCTCCAATCTGTTTCTTCAGCTTGGCGCAGAGCAAGAGATCAGTGAAGAGGAAGACGTGCCGTAGCTTCCTGGCTCCCTCCACCAGCTCCACCATGAAACTGTCCTTCAGCAGCTGGCGGCTCTAAGGCAAAAAAAAAAAAGACAACACAGAGGGGGTCAGCAGCACAACATTTTTATGTCAATTACTAAACAGCTGGCAACAAAGAAAAAAAATCAAAAATCAAAAACGGTTGGGAGTCAGTTCCATTTGGACAAATGTGCATCTAAACGGAATTGCTTGTAGTCTGGATAATAGAGAAAGGGGTGGGGGGATCTTAGTGTGTTGAGACCACTTTAAGAGTCACAGTAACAAACATGTTAAATTCTGTGGAAAGGTCACAGCTGGTTTGCAGAACCTTTTTAGGAGCTGCATCTAAAAGCATTATCCCTCCTTCTGTTCTCCCAAATTCCTACTTCTCTTCCACCGGTGTGTGAACGAAAGAGTTAAGAAGGACAGGGAGATGTGAAAGAGGGAAGAGAGTGAGGCATTTAGTTCTACAGCATCAAAGATGACTACCACCTCATTAGCTCATTGTGTACAAAGTAAAAATATTACCAAAACGAATCACTACCCAAAAGTGGTGCACAACTTGCATTAAAGCGCATTTATTAAACTGTCAGTTTCTTTTAAGAATCTTCATCAGGCATAATCATCGATCATTAGATCACAGGTTAATAGATGAGTAAGGGAGAAAAAGAGAGGCAGAATGATATTTGTGACATCAGTGACCAGAGCTCTGATCACTGATGTCAGACTATGTAATGAGATCTGTAATTTCCTTAGTTGCCGAAAGGGGGCAGTGATGCATTTTGCTAAAGAAGAAAATTAAAACATGGGCATAAAAAAAAAAAGAAAGCAAAGGAAGATCAAACCACATCTCAGTAGGGAATGGTCTGCTTTTACATGTTCACAACTTTAGTTTTACTTGTGGTAAAGGGTTAGATCCAAGTGGTATATTCTAAAAAGGAGATTACAGTATATACTCTCTCACTTTTAATGCTACTTTTTTTTTCTTGTGACTGACTGTACACATCACAATTTGTACGAAAATGTTGTGTCTGCTTGAATCGAATGAGTAAAGTTTCAAGCTTTTACACACTTTACTCTGGATTGTGTCATTTTATTTTGGATAGCAGAGAAATTGTGTCAAGTACAAACACATTTAGTGAGGTAAAAGTTTTTGCAAATCGGCTTATAAAATAAAATGAGAATGAGCACTGCAAACTTGAAAATACTGGCAAGAGTAATAGCTTAAAAAACAGCTTATTTATTGTACCATTATTAATACTTTATAGTCCATCTACTGATGCTCTCCAACTCAAGAATTTCTGAGGCTTTGATGCTCATTTTACATGAGAATCTTTGAGTCCATTAAGAGGAAATCTGTGAGAGAGAAAGGAAGGGAGAGTAGAAGCCGGAGAGAGACAGAAGAGCTCTCGACAGAAAAGATGTAATGCTGCAGGTTCTTGTTGTAGATAGACAGCGAGCCATGTGACATATCACCAAAGCAGCTCCACTGCGGTGATCTGCTGCTGAGGCACGCACTCGCTGCCTGTCCTACAGTAGATTACCATCATATTCTGATCCCTGAAATAACAATCTAATAGAAAATGAATTCCCACTGAAGGATATAATTATTCATCACGAGCTACACAATGATGGCTGTGATCATGACTAAGGCCTGTGATAGATAGCTTCCGGATGAACTGCTTTCTGCCTGTCTGACAGCCGTCTCTAGTGGCAACTGTTATCTGCATCTGTCAGTTCACTCACAACAAGACGATAGCAAGAGGAATCCTAAAAACAACAACAAAAAAAAAAAACACATTTAACTCATTTTGTCCTCTTCCCTTCTGTCCAGGTGTATTTTCCTAATCAGGATTGTGCTGTACCAGGTAAGGATCAGTAGTGTACACATACATTTCTCAGTCTCCATGTGTTTGTATGGGGATGAAAGATGACAGAATAAAAACTTCTATCACTTCAAATTATGCTTTGTTGTTTATTTCATGGTGTCATAAAATGCACTGTTTATGGCAACATTTTTTCACATTTGGTTCACGGTTTGCAATGTTAAGCTTAATTTAGATCCCTGCGTTGAGTCTATGCGATGTGTAGTTACCTTTCTAGGGAGGTGCACATCATGTTATGGCACAGGCTGCAGTGTGGGGTTTTAGAAGGGTTTGTGGTAATGGTGTATCTCCATCAGAGATTTAATGCAGAAGCATAAATCCACTGTTATATAGCCACAGTGTGGCTGTAGGCAGAAATGGGAATTAGGTGAAGACAAGGAGCATGTTCATAAACAAGAAGCTACATCTCCAGCGTGGATGTAGTCTGATCATGAAAAGTCAAAAACTGACCATAACTTGCAAGTGCAGTTTTACACTTGCAAATTATGCTGCACACATGTCCCCATAACCCTCAACCTAACCCAACAACTCAAAATTCTTCTACCACCTACACAAGAACCAGATTAAAGGGCAATTTTACAATTTTACAGTAATATTTTATGTTGGGCCTATAATCATTTGCTTGTGAAAAGTGTTTTTATATTTCAAACATTTATATTTTTACATTCTTAATTGAACATTTGCCCACAGGTGCTAAATAACAGTCACATATGAAAGGGTACCATTCATTTTTTAGTATATCATTTCAAATGTAAACAAGAAACAGTCCTTTCCACTAGATGTGGGACTCACCAGACACCCCACAACAGGATATTAGTGTGATTTTTAACATTTTGCTGACTATTGCAATAACATACATCACAATTTATCACCTTTATCCCCACTACAATTACATGTATGTCCTCAAAGTTACTGCACTAAAAATGTCTTATTTTTTGCTGCAAAATAAGATTGTCAAACACTGTCACTAAAAACTGCTATAAATGACGCCAACCAAATGTAATTTAATTATTACATTTGAACTCAGCAACCTTCTTCCTCTATAGCAACATGACCTGAACACAACCAGCTGGCGGCCAGTCGAGTGGAGTCCCCTCGAGTTGTGCTCACTGACAAAGACTCGTTTAGAGTGATGGCAACATGCTTGCAATCTGTCTCACTGCAGTCAGTCAAAGTCAAAGAATCTGACTGTTTGCAGAAGGTTGCCTCCTATCAGGCGACCTGCGCAATCGCCTTGCGATCAAAAGTGGTCGCGACTGTGCAACACCGTCAAGCTCAAGATGCAATCGGTCGCAGAATGTGGAAAAACTTCAATATAATCACCAGACATCCACCGATTCTTTTTTCTTATTTTTTTTTGTAGATGCAAGGAGTTTGTTGTCTTATTTTTATTGGTGTGACTTTTGCTGAATTAGCGGGTAGCTTTGTCAAGCTAAGTGTGTCCAGTGTTGGATGGTTGTTCAGTTGAGCCGATTAAATGTAAGTTTGCTCAGCTAACTTTATCTCTTGGATGGTGGTGCCTGAGATGAGCCCTCTTCTTCATAGTATTATATAAGGTAACATAGAGTATGTTACCTTATTTAATAAAATACCAATATTCAGTGTACCTGTATCGATACAATATTGCCACACAAAATACTGCGATATGATGCTGTATGAATTTTTTCTCCCATCCCTTCCTTCCATGTGGTCATTATGTAAACTATTAATTCACTGAATTTACAGAAAATGTACTACATCATGATGAATATCATTATCATGATATTAGATTTTTTTTAATGAGATTCCACAGCCCAGTGGCAGCTATTAATAAAGCTGCCCTGCTTTTATGTAAATAAATAAGTCTCTTATCATAAGTTTTTAATTCATGTAATAATGAATTAAGGGTTTGATACGCTGAATATCTATACATATATTTTTCTTGCCTAACTGAGACTCATTATTTTACCCTTGCATGCAAATGAATCAGTAATCTGATGAATCTTTACTTTTGTTCTGGAGCTTCTTTGTTTTGCTACTGGGAAGGGGGAAAAAAAGAAGAAGACATCTTTAACAAACCAGCTGTCTGTGTACATCAGATGACATTTTTGCAACACTAATCTTAGGAGAAATGTGTCTCTCTTTATTTCTTGTAAAAACTGAGCACAACATCAGCAGCGTAAGAGTGGAAAGAGACCGACATCAAGCAGAGCACGCGGATGCAGAGAACGCAGATTAAATATTGACCATCTCCTGGAGGAGCCTCGCTGACAGCGTGTGCGCAAGCACTGGCATGAGTTTACAAAGGGTCTGTGTTTATTTATTTAGGATTCAGGCTTTAAGGGTCACACTCGTGTGTGTGTGTGTATTTATGTGTGTTTTTTTGATCTTGTAAAAACAATAGGGACATCTTTGTGTAATAACAGGGAGAAGCTGAACTGTGTAGATGACTGTGTAGATTTACCTCCACTCACATCAGGAGCATTTATTTCCCATAGGCAAACAAAGCAAAGCGAGGACACATCATTTGCATTTT
Source organism: Pterophyllum scalare (assembly GCA_024447675.2). Lineage (NCBI taxonomy): Eukaryota > Metazoa > Chordata > Actinopteri > Cichliformes > Cichlidae > Pterophyllum > Pterophyllum scalare. The sequence goes on from JAMQGT020001022.1 coordinate 43,096, forward strand.
AATTACACTAATTTCTATTTGCCCCCCCCCCCCCTCATGTGGCCAGGCCAAGACCTCTGGGGGGCACCTGTTTTGCTATGCTCCTGCATGCCTCCGATGACTAAAACACAGGCTACTCACAAGCAGATTTCAGGTCACATCATAATTGAGCACTCTGACCCATTTCCTTTTGTTCTTGCATCCTCTCATTACCATCATAACAGCAGAAGATTACTGAACTGAAGTGAAATTTAAACAATCCACCATGTTTGAAATGGGTTGTCCATATTCTGCCATCACTCATATCAAGACTGTGACAATATATGTAGAGTGTTTGAACAGCTGGTATGAGTCCTGTGTGCAGCCAAGCAAATATTCAGCACCTGTAAATTCACCAACGAAGGGAAAATTAATGCTAACCAATACTGTGTATAATGTACATGTGAACACAGAGTCTGCTAGAATTGATTCATCTTTAGAGAACCATAATCCTCATTGGATGCAAAAAAACAGCTTCTTACCTTCTCCAGGTCATGACATGACTCGCCTGAAGACTGATGTATCTAAACATATTGGATCTCACAAAATACACTCACACAAAAAAAAAACAAAACTCAAGTCTATTATATGCTCTATCCGTAGTGTGGGTCAATATAATGAGCCTCAATGATTTCCATGTGCTGCTTTCATGTAACCATGATAAATATTTCATGACTGGTGTGGATGTCTGGAAAAACTGAAATGGAAACAGAGGCCTGGAGGGACAGTAGGGCAGGTGTATGTGTGTGTGTATATATATATATATATATATATATATATATATATATATATATATATATATATATATATATATATATATATATATATATATATGTATGTTCAAAGGCAAACAAGAACAGGAGAGTGAGAAAGCATCTGGAACATAGTGTGTGTGTTTGTCTGTGTGTGAGGAAAAGATGTGGTAATGACCCCCCGGAGAGTGAGGGTGGATCCTTTTTGCTCTCTTCCTCCCACACTCAATTTATGAATAATTAACTTGGAATCTGCCAGTCAGAGCGGACTGGTTGCTCATTACAAGGCATTATGTACGGCAGTGTCACGCAAGCTATCAATCAAGAGGCATCTATTCATGTGCATCAAGCCATCTCCAGGGATGACAGAGACAGTGGGGGGTGGGGTGGGGTGGGGGTGGGGGGCTGTGATCAAGTGTGTATTTGTGTGTGTGTGTTAGCGTTAGGGGAATTGCTCTCGACTAGGCAACCCTGGTATGACCATATAAGGACATGGGCTCTGTTTTTGGCTGCAGATTGGTGCATCTGGTAGACCCCGATGGCAGTGACTTCAAGGTCATTTAGAGGGTGGAGTCATGATATCATCATGCAAAAAAAGTACGGCACATTAGAGCAGGAATGGATACAACTAAATCTGTCCTGCAGCGGTTAAAATGATATGTGGAAACTCTGAGTTTTAATTTGCTTTAAACCGAATCAAAGTTAGTTACTTAACAGTGCTGCAGTGCTCGAATGTGTAAAGTATCCGGTTAAAGGTACAGTCATAATTTTTTTAAGGTTATTTAATGATTAATGTGCAATTATATCTCTCAACAAATTGAGAATAATTCCATCAAAAACATACAGGAGTGGGCACTGGCTTGTGGAAGTTGCCATGTCCCCCTGCTATCTTCAGTACAGTTGTGGGCATGGACATCACATAATTGTGTTTTATGTATGTGGCTAGAAACCGGGCATATATATAGTACACCAAAGGCAGAGGAGAAGAAAAGGTGTTCATGTGGTATGGAGGCAAATTTTAATTCTTGCCTGCACCTTCAACAACAAACAACAACAGCTAGTTATAAGTTAAAGTTATGCCAGCTAATGTTAGGCTTGAATGTCCTAGAAATCACACTTTCCCTCTGATAGTTTAATTACATTCTCACATACTATGAGAGTTTAATCACCAAGTGTCCGAGTCCAACAATGTTAGATCCACTTCAAAGAAAGTTTCACTAACGTTGGCTAACAGCAGCTAACAGCAGCAAAAACATCAATGCTTAGTGACAGAAAAGTCCAGGTTATCCTGAACAACTCATCTCATTATTATATTATTTTTGATGTGACTCAGGAGGTAAAAACATAAGATACCACAAAATATTTAATTGACACATATCCTTTTTCTTATTCCTGATTCATCGCTAAGTGTTGATATTATTCAAATATATTTAAATATAGTGGGTGTACAAAAATCTCTTTATACACAAACTGTAGAAGAAACGGCCAGCCACTTATCTCAGACATCAGTGTCATGTAACGGTGTGTAGCAGGCAGGTGAGGACCCTAATGCAGAGTCAGGAGACAGACTTAAACTCAAAAAAACTCGGCTTTATTGCTGGAAACATGGAACTGGGCAAGGCCAGCAGAATAAACTTGAACACAGGGGCACAAGGAAAAAACACAGAAGACGAAGATGACTATAAGGACACGACAACAAGCAGGGGAAGACACAGGACTTAAATACATGAGGGCTGATGAGGGAACATGACACATCAGGGAAACACAGGTGCACAGTATGACACTAACGACACAGGACCATGACAATCAGCATGATTTTTTAAACCGCTTAACACTCACCTCTCCTTTCTTGACAGTCTGGCGACGGGACGTTGTCTCCTCATTGATACTTGACAGAAAGTTCTGCGAGATCCGCAGAGCATCCTGGAGAAGGGGGTGGTCCGGGTGGCTGATGGGCGTGTGTTTGAGCAAGTCCTAGCAGTACATGAAGAAATATTGAGTTGCAAAACCAAAAACACATATCCAAGTGTACGTATGCATGCAGGCAACTGAAAAGTAACATATCCAATATTCATGAATAAAGCTTTTTTTATTTTAACTGAGTCACTTTTTATAACTAAAATGTAACTGTACGATCTAAAAAATAATGGTAAATGAAACACAGGCTGTGCTTTGATCACCCAGCTCATTGTGAGAAATAGTGGTAATTTCTAAAACACAGCAGAACACAGCTGAGGCATTAGTAAGGAGCATTGCTGGGCCTACACATTCTCTTACTTACATGAAGTACCAAAGTGCTGCGTGTCACTCTGTCCACTGGTTTATAAAGCAAAGCTGTAAATGAAAAAGGGCAGAAGCCAGACAGATTTAAAAAAAAAAAAAAAAAAAAAAAATATATATATATATATATATATATATATATATATATATATATATATATATATATATATATATATATATATATATATATATATATATATATATATATATATTATAATGTATGTTAGATTTTAAAAGAATGGTGTAAAACCCAGCATGAGATGACTGACCTTCAAGAGAGTTCTTGCCTGTCTCCTTACAGTCCTTAGGGCTCCTCACCTTCAGGTTCTGTTTAGATACAAAACACAGGTGCAAACAGTGGCTTAAAAGCCTGTGCAAACCTCCTCAGTGCAAATAAACTGCATGAAAAACACGGTGAGAGGTTATGATCTTTTCATTCTTCAGCTTTGAGGCTATCCACTTGCAAATTAATTATGCCATCCTCTGCAGATTTTTCCCCCACCGTCTTGCTCAGATGGCTTGGAGTCATGCATCATTACTTAGACCATTAACAACCCTCGATGATGAACTCCCCATATGCACGTAGATCCCAGGCTCAACTCTGACTGCTGGTCCTCAGAAAACATAGACATATGCTGATGATGTGGCAGAAACGAACACATGCTTGACACAAAGAGAAAGAAATGGGTACGAGACCCTCTAGACTTGACCAGCAGACTGTTGAACATACACAGTTTAACACACAATTGTATTTATATTCCACTAAAGCATGCAGATTTCCTCTATTTAATTCATATACAGCAGTTCAAAAACACTACTCAACTCCACCTCAAAAGACTGGATCTGAACCCATTCCTTGGCTGCTTTGCAAACAGAAAAATCCCATAATGTATGAGGGGAGCTGCGATGTTGCCAGAGCCTTCAGAGTTCCTATCTATGTTGGACTGCCTAAATATAACACTGTTGGGAGACTAGCAGTTTAAACTGGATTTTTAGATTTAGATTTAAGGCCTGAGTATAAAATGTTCTCAGCACATGAACCATTTGGAAATTTAAGTTTACATAAAATATAAATGCTCTAATTTATTACACTGTCATACCTTTACACCCTGCGCAGGAGAGCTACTATTATACCGGTGGTCTAATTGCGGATGAGGCCAAGTTGAGGCCTTCTTGAAAGAAAACTATAGAAAACACCATCCATCCTCTTACAATAAAATACGGATGGGCACACATAACATCTTGCCTCTGGCTGCATTTGCATAGAAATATTCAGCAGAGCATTAAAATTTAAATGCAAGGAAATTATAAAATCTGTTTGGGTGAGCAGTGGCAGTGCAGTAAATCAGGGACAAAGATGTTAAGCAGCGACTAAACTGACTCTTTCTGAATCTACAATACCTCTTGGGAAACGTTAATTGACTGAACACATAATTTAACACGGCTGAAACTTAGTTATTCTATCTCGCCTCCAGTTGCACAAGCAACAAGGTGGGTATCTTTTTCATAAATAAGTACAGAGCTGAGAAAAGTTTAATAGCAAATAGCACAACCAGAGTAGAGATTTATTATGACACACTAACACAAGTTTCAGAGTGCTTTACTGTAGCACCATGCGGCATCTCAAGGAAGACATTTGGTGCGAGGCACCAGAAATGTGGTGAATCCGAGCACGCTATCGCGTACCGACACAGAGTGTACTGAAAAGACTGGAGGTTTTTTTCTGGACTGACCAACACAATCTTAACTCACCAACAACATCCTGCATGCCAAATTCAGCTCCCAGCAAATGCATCCTCTTTGCCAAAAGAAAAATCAAACTGAAAGGTTTCTGTTAAGACACACAGGAAGAGGTCCACCATGCACAGCAGATGCTCAAGTGTTCTGGTCAGAACTCAGTTTCCACACAACAATCTAAAATTACCAGAAATACTGAAAGCTATCGAGAGATGTAGAAGGAGATTACTTTTTAAGAGCAGCCTCATTCAAATCAGGTGTTTGTTTTTTCATACAGCATTGCTTAGGACATGGGGGGAGCATAAATTGTGGCCCTCGATTTGCTGGTTAGTAAATTAATTGTTCCTTTTACTTGCTTTCTTACCTCAGAAATTTCAGCAAACTGTGTGTTAGCCTGGCAGCACTTTTCTGCCGTCTCCACAGCCAGCTCGTAGTTGTCCACAAACGCCCGGTAAACTCCTAACTGGCTGGCCTGAGAGAGAAAAGGAAAGAAATTTAAAGTTTTAATTAGCATGTTAGGCACATTAAATTGCACTTTAGAGAGACTATGTTGGAGGATTAAATAAGGGCAGACTATATTTCCTGAGCTTTCACTGCACTGTTGTCTTAAAGCCTACAAATTAAGCAATGAGTATCCAAATGTATGTGTAAAAAGATCTGTCAAATTCCAGCAGAGGCATCAAAAACACTGGAAAAAGATTTACAAAGTTCACTTGTAATACTGCACTTTGTAATGTAATAGTAAGAGTCCAGTCAGCTGTGTGTCCCAGAGAGTGTACATGACTGGCAGACAACTGAACAAAACAACCAGCAAGGGGGGGGACGGATCAGAGCTACAGCGTGTAACCACGGTGATCTCTGCACCACGTTCCCATAGCAACCAGCGAGACTTGTGCAGAGCTTGGGCGAGTAATTAATGATTGGTGTAACAGAGGCTATGAAAGCACGTTTAGTAAGCTGGATGACTGAATAAAACTCCATCAAACGTTGCCTGCCAGCACTGCAATCCATCTCCGCCACGAACAAAAGGACAATCAATCCTCCTGAAAAAAAGCCAGCCGAGGCGGACAGAGTACAGTGCAGATTTGTGTCTTGAGAGTGACGCACACTCTCACACACCTCTAAAATAGCGTATACCTAAGCATGTCGTACCTGAGTGCACTGAACACAAATGAATACGTTCAAAGTCTAAAATACAGAGCACAATGCTATACTTAAGATCTTATGGCCTGTGTGGAGCTTCAGCAGTTTTGTTAGACATCATTTGTATCACTTATAATCATAATACAGTATTTTGGGGGATTACTCTTGATATAGGCAATTGGATGATCAGACAGGTTGCAAAAAATACAATAGTTTGACCTCATCCCTGTAAGAACTTTATCTGAAGGTAAAGAAAGTGACTGCACCCGATCCCTCAGAGCACAGACACAAAGCATATTTATGGGATCACAAACAGGTAGCTGAGGCACACCATATCAAGTTTATTTATGGAGTGTCTCCAAGATGCCTTGCTCACTACTCATTTTCAGATTTTATTACCATCTAACCGACTTCCTCTAGAAGTTCAAATAGCTCATTAGTTTATTCACGTGTCACCAGTCAAACTTAATTTCTTTAGCAGGGGCAAGAAAAGAAAAACAAAATGATTTGAAGAGCTCATATACATGAAGACACTCGTCTAACCTTAGGAATTAGGAATTAGGAATAGGACAAAGTATTGTCAAACTTGCAAAAGTCAGAAAAACTGTTCTTAATGTAATGTGCAAAAGTATTGAACCACACCTCATTTCTTTAGATTTTCTTGTCCTTTTTAAAAGTCTTTTTGAGCAATAGTTCTCCAGGCTTTCTCTAGGTCTTTTAAAGTTTTTCTTTGGGCATTGGCTACTTTTCCACACATTTTCAGCCCAGTCCTTGTATTTGACCATTTTGATAGGATTTCTTTGCGACCCTTGAATGATTCACGCATAAAATGGCACAACCAACTCAAGGAATGGACTAGTGTTGTGTCTACACATAACAGGCAACTTAGCAAAGAACTCATTTTAAATTGTATCTTCAGGCAATTTGTTACTAGCAGCCTGTCACAGAAGCACATAATTTGTTCCAATTTTTTCAGTTAATTCCATGAAAAATGCCAAGTTTGTCACAGTTTGTCAGAGATAAAATAGTATTTTTGCATGATGCCCAAAGAGCCAAAAACTCAGCATATGCATGGTGCGCAGTCTGTCCTTAAAAAAAAAAAATTGGATAAGTGGAGGATAAAAGAAGAAGTGGAAGGTCTAAAAACTATCCACAGCAGATGAACAATATCTGAAAGTTGTGTCCTTAAGAAATATATTTTAAAAAATCCAGCAAAAACCTGACACAGGACCTGAGAGAAATATCTGGCTCTTCAGTTGATCCATTTAGTGTTCAGTGTAACCTCATTAGAAATGGACTCAGTGGAAGGGTGGCTGTCAAGAAGCCATTTTTCAGGAAGGGAAACAAGAAGAAAAAGGCTGAGGTATGCCTAATTATACAAGAACTCAACAGGTCTTATGGAGTGATGAATTCAGATTCAACGTTTCTGGTTCAAATAATCATCATTATGTATGGAGGAGGTCAGGAGAGAGGTACAATAGTGAGTGTCTACCATTTGTAAAACACGATGAAGGCTCTGTCATGGTTTGGGGCTGCATTTCATCCAGTGGCGTTGGGTTTCTTATCAAAATGGATGAAATTATGAATGCAGAAAAGTACTGTCATACTTTGATCCACAACCTGACAGCCTGACAATGATCCCAAACACACTGCTGATGCAGTAAAAGCATACCTGGATAGAAAAACACAATGGAAAGCTATCATTCATGGACTGGCCATTTGTGACTTTTTTGTGAGGCTTTTATGTATTGTGAACATGTATTTTACTGACCTAGATGTTCTTCCACTCTTCTACAAACATTATATAATAAAATTAGTAACCCAACCCTTCTACAGATAAATGACTACAGAACATCTGTAAGCCAGAAAATATTCTTGTCTCTAAACCGAGCCCATTCTTATTTTTTTAATCTTTTAGTCATGGCCCTGACCTTTATAATGTGACCTGATCATTGATGTCATGGGGTGTGAGAAGTAATCATAGTAGGAATGTAGTCACAAGTTTTCTAAACATTGTTCATGCTTGATTTGCTAATTCTGGTAGTTAGAATGTGTTCAAGAATGACAGATCTCTCTTTGTGTGTCCAAAAACTTTCTATAGCTCTGAAGCAACATGCTATGTGCCACTGAGAGAACAAACACAGGACTGGAATTTACACCTCCTTGTTAACTGTGTTCTTGCAGATGGATTTCAGGCAGCGGTGACTCAAAAAGATGCTTTTCACATTCACGTGCACACCAGAAAGAAACAGAAAAAGGAAGGTGAGGAGCAAAGTAGTTTCATAATCCTGCAATCCCGTGTCGTGCCCTGGGCCACAAAATCTGCCACACAGCAGAAGCCATTCAGAGCATGACAGTTTGACTGTGTCTGCCAGCAACATCCACACAGCCACACACAACGGCATTGAGGCTTACCAAGTGTACAAATGCAGCTGTAGTATCATAGCAGAAAATGGCTTTGGGTGATGGAAAAAAAAAAAAAGAAAGAACAGCTTAGGTGTCTGGATTTTTCAGTTCAGGATTTGCCCTGTGTGATCGTATGTGTGTAATCCACAGTGGAAAACAACATTAAGAAAACAGCCTCATGATAGACTATGCCCATTATATGAGGAGGCTGGATTTGCCCTCAGTTAGTAAGGCCATCTGACACATATTTTTTCAAAGAGGAGAAAGAAAAATCACTATTTAGCCCATGATGACATAATAATATGAATAGACAGAATAAGATAGCTTTAATTTTATTTTAAGTTTAATGAAAGAGTTTACAGTGGTGTACAGTGGTGCTTTGAACTCAGTGCCAACACCAGTATGCTGACGTGCTCACAATGACACTGCCACTATGCTACACTATTGCAGTTTAGCAAGTTAGCATGCGACATTTGCTAATTAGGTCAAACCACAAGAAAGCTGAAGGTGGCATGTTTGTAGGTGGTGATAAAGCCAACATATCAGACAACCTGGGATTTGGATTTTTGGTGATGGGACTGAAATTGTTATTACAAAGTTATTACACCTCATACATTTCCACATATACAATATGCAATTGTAGGATTATTGAATTTATGTTTGTGTTTTTTACTCTATCCAGGCTTCAGTTAATGTCTTTGAAGTTGCTGTTTTTGAGCAATTGCTAACTGATTGAAGTCTTGATTATATAAGTATTTCAAGGTAAAAATCATGCTTCTCACTAAAGATTAATAATAGCCAGAATAAAACCTTTATAATATCAGTATTTCAAGGCTTGCAGCATTTAAATAATACTTGTGTGATGCAAATGACAGAGCTTCATTGGCTTTTGCACACCTATGGAATTATTGCATTTGTACCAAAGCACTCGACAATGACAGGCTCCATTATCACCTTCACACAGGCAGATGGGTTTTAATGGCCACCAAAGGTTTTAAAAAACAAAACCTTTGGTGACCATTAAAACATACGTGTAACATTTGATTTACATGTATAAACAGTGTATGTTCTCAAACGGTCCTCGATCACGCAGTTTCAAAATACACCAAAACAGAAACAGTACTTTTGAATTAAGTAAATATTTTGATCAGTCACCATATAGATGTTATGAATCCTGGTACCCTAGATAGTTTATGGGCTATGTGAGTTATATGAGTTTAATCAAGATTGAACCAGTCATCTAGGAGGAGTCCAAGAACAAACTTAAAGGGATCATTGCATGATTATTAGGCTAAGAAGCAGAGCCTGTCTGATATGGCCTTAAAACATATCGGCTCCAGCCAATACATCGGTGAGGCCGATATATTGGCCAATAATAGCTATTTGCCGATATATCAGTATCTGCATTTATAATGGTTGATAAATGAACATTAAAAAGAAGAGACAGGAGAAACACCCTTCAGCAATGTTATAAGGATTGATGATGCATAGTTGGTTATCCACCAGAGTGCACTCTGCAACTTCCCTCTTAGCAGCATGTGTTTGGAACCCCATGAACACAACAACCAGCTGATCCAAGCAGAGTCAGGGAGAGCATAAACAATAATCCAGAACTTGTGATAATGGAGCAAAAAGGGTACACTTGGACAGGTCACAGTCTATCGCACGGTTAACACAGAGTGACAACCATTCACACTCACATTCACCCCTATGGGCAACTTAGAACTGCCAATTAATCTAAAACACACAAGTCTTTGGACTATGAAAGGAAGCCTGAGAACCCAGAGAGAACCCATGAAAGTGTGGAGAGAGCATGCGAACGCCACACAGAAAGGCCCCAGCTGGCCAGGGGATTTGAACTCAGGACCTTCTTGTTGTGAGGCAACAGTGTCACATCAAAACGGTTATTTTAAAATGACTTTTGAAATTCTTTTTATTATAATTCATACTGAGTTTCTCCTAACAAAATTTCATAGCAATCCATCCAACAATCTAAAAGCAAAGGACCAAGATAATAGCCCTATGGACAAATCAACATTACCAGAATCACACCACTACCATGGTTAAAAAGAGCAATGTTTCATCAGGTTTTTTTGTTTCTTTGTGAAGAACAGTGCTCAAAGCCAGTTTATCAGTTTGTCTGTCTATCTTCATGGTGTAAAACCTTTACTTTGCTGTTGTATATGAGGGAACAGCAAAAACATGAGTGTAATGCTGCCCTATTTTCAGCCTTCAAACACTATTCTCTGACAGTCATGCTCATAACCTGTCACTGACGCTTTGCCTCTTCCTCTTTTCTCGCCTTTCTCGTTCTGATGTTCTATGATTCCTAAGCCTGTCTCCCCTCAAAGATTTCAGAGTCATGGTAAGACAGCTCTATCACAGTTCTAGCAGCCTAAATCTTCTTGCCTAGTCAACTCCTACCTCCTCTTAGCCCCCCCCCCCGGTCCTTGTCTGTATCACCTCCTCTCCTCTCAGCTAATCTTCCTCCCTCCTTCTCCTTCTAATGCAGGCTGTCATGTAGCATTTTCTCCGTTTCGCCCCCTTTTTTAAGGCTCAGAGTCTTTATCTTTTGACTTCTGTTAACCACAGTCTGGAGAAGGCAGTGTATGTAGTAGTAAATATATAAGTATATGAGCCTAAATACACATATATCTGTTTACAGTTTAAACATGTGAGAATGAACAAAGGTAGATGCTGTAGCTACACCACGTTGTCAAGGTGGGGGATAAAAAAAAAAAAAAATCAGGAGTGACGTAATTGCTCAGCCAGACAAAGAAAATCTGTGAATGTATGGGCAAACTGGCCCCAGTCTATGGAAATATTAGCTCTATCTTCTCATTTAAGTTCAAATGAAATCTAATATATTCAAACATTGCAGTTCTTAATTGATGTGATCTTCAGGGCAGCCCCAGAGGTCAAATTTGTCCTTCATTCAACCTTGCCCTACAACCAGCGAAGAAGTCATCATTGTACTGGTGTGCCTTTGTGTTTGTAGGATGCCATACTACCAAATTAAACATGCAGCCTTACTCTAAAACACTGCTCAATAATTTACCACATCAGAACCACGTCATCCCATTTTTAAAAATTTTTTTTTTTGGGAAGTGACTGTGAGCAGTTTTGTTAGATAGAAACACACTGTGAACATCAAGAAGGAACACAACAGTTTGATGAACTGGATTTTCACATTGACATGAAGACAAAAGCAATTAAATCCTTATTTCTTAGCTAAACCACAAGGGGAGGCTCCCAAGATAAGGTAATAAGAGAAAGAGCGAGAGAGAGAGAGGAGAGAGAGAGAGAGGGAGAGAGCGAGTGTTTGTGTATGTGTGTGTGTGTGTTTGAGAAAGAGAGAGAGGCTCCTATTTATAGCAGCTTCTTCTAGACACGAAGCACAGAGTGCTGTGATGGTCTCAGCTGCCTGAGGCAGAAAGGCGGCATTGTGAAAGACGCTTGCACCTCCCTCTGTGTGTGTGTTTGTGTGTGTGTGTGTCCAAGCATAAGTGAGTCAGAGAGGGAGAGGGATAGAGAGAGACAGGGCAATGGAGGGAGACACCAGTGGGAGAGGAGCAGTATTTCTAAGAGAATTAACAAATGATTCATTGTCAGTTAATTGACCCATTGTGAAAATGATTGAACAGACCCAGTGTAGATTTGGCCCTGACATCCTTGGAAGGACAAAAAACAGCTGTTTAGGTGGAAATGAGGGAAAAAAGATGATTCAGAATCAATTTGTTTGGAATTTAAAATGATAATAAGAGCTTTAGTACAAAAATCTAATTACTTTTATTACTGGTTCATGAAATTTAGGTTTTCACAAAAGCCTTCCAATGGAAGAAAGAACATTACTATGAGTAATGAAACCCTAGAGATGTGGGTTTGCTTGGGGTCAGAAATGCAGCTATAGCTGTTCTTACCAGTGCTGTCATGTTTTTTGGGTGGCCCATATTGTCAAGTTTTATTAGGGGTAATGTCAAGCAGTTACACAGAGGGATGTTTCTGCTGTCAAGGGTACACACACACACACACACTCAAACACAAATACACACCCTACAACCCCAGACCTTTGATTCATTTCTCTCTTTGGCTATGAGCACTAAAATGTGCACTTATAATAAAGGTAAATACACTCCAGCCTTACTAGTTTCTGGAAGAGGTCCCCGACTCTC
>JAMQGT020001024.1:0-11964 GCA_024447675.2 Pterophyllum scalare
AAATAAATACGCAGCAACTACACAAACAACTACACAAAAACAAAACGACTACCTGTGCAAAAATGCTGTAGCATTCAAAGCATATGTCATATAAACACAAATACCTCCTGAATATGCACAGCTATCGCAGCTTTTGTTTCAAAGTCAAGCGTCTGGATTCTCTCAATGTACTCTTCTTTCTTCTCACACTGCAAAAATGCACAAAAAAGCTGACACTGAAGCCTACCTTAGACACAGTTTTTAAATGTTAATCAGTCAGTTTTTACCTGGACTGCACATCCCAACAGTAATAGCAAAAGTTTCTTCATTTCATCCAGACTTTGCTCTATGGGAGTGAAGAAATTGAATTATCTGAAAATAAACCCACTGGGTCGAAACAGGACTGCTGGCATGGATTTAAACTGAACAGAGCGCTGGTTGGCGAATTTGGGTCATCACTTGCCAAAGCACTGCCATCAGAAGTTAGAGCGGTTATCAGACTGAGAGCGGTGCGACAACCGAATTAAAATGTTATCGGAAAGAGCTGAGAAGAGTCGGCTCAGAGATTTTCAATGCTAACTATTTAGAAACAAAGGTCACTTGCGCTACAATGAAAATAAAGCAGTGCATATTGAGAAACTGTTTTAAAGTGCATACCACTGTAAGGAGTCCTGCCAAGCAGCAGCACATTTGGCAAAGGAGTCATGATTAATTGTCTCAGATTATCCTACAAAAAAGAGACAGAAACACCAAGAGAGAGAGTGTTAGAAAAACCCCCACATTTGGCTAAAGTGAAACACTTCTTGTAGTCTAGCCAAAATGCTTGAATAGATAGAGATGTATGTATGTACAGCACATAGGACCTGCTTAAATACATGTATAGAAACACTGCCAGCAAATGGGTGAGGGCTCTGAATGGGTAGATGACAGAGCCGGTTTCCCCGGTGCTGCTGTGAAATTCTACAAAACTGTTTGGTGCAGCCTTGTTTTAGCCCATAAGTAGAGCTTGCATACATGGCTATACACAGTGTGTGTGTGTGTGTGTGTGTGTGTGTGTGTGTGTGTGTGTAGTGAATTGTTTTTGGCTAATGAACAGTAAACATTAAGCAATTCCTAACTCCCATTTGCAAGGAAAGCTAGACTTGACCGGAATTATTTAGTGTTTGATGCAGAACAGCCTAGCTTGCAGGTGTAGTTACATATTTTGTAACATATTTTGGCTCTTTCATATTTTCATATGCATCTCTATCATATTGAACTGTATCTCCTTAATGTAAATTTTAGCTCCATTAGGTCATTAGCATTTAGCTAAAAGTTCCACTTAGTTAAACCAGTGGAGCAGTCAGGTCCTTAAACTGACCACAGAGAATAAAACAAACAAAAATAGACTGCAGCACTTCACAAGATGCCCTAGATGTACAAATGAATAATTTTAGTGCAGATATAAGCATGGCAAACTGCAGTTTGTCTCAATGATGAGATTGGAACAAACTGATTGTATTTGTTTCCATTTACTGGTGACCAACAGCTTAAAATGTAGACAGGTGCATCCTTGAGTCTTTGAACAATGACACAATTTGTGTAATTTTGTACACCATTATACAGAAGCATAGTGCAGAGTTTCAGGTTTAACTCAAAGTTTTTTTTAAAAAAAAAGTACAGCATTAACTGAATTACAGCCATTTATATAAATAGTTCCTCATTTTCAAAGTCTCCAAAGTAAGTGGACAAACTGACATAATTTTAAATCTAAGGCTTATTTTTAATACTTGGATAAGAAAAAAACCCTTTACAGTCAATGACAGTCTTAAGTCTAGAACCCCTGTGTTTGCTCCCTTCAGGTGCTCTACCAGGCCTTTACTGTTGCCTGCCTTCAGTCGCTGCAGATGTTTTTGGGCCTCTGTGCCGTAAGTAATCTCCTCAGTAACTGAGAAGCATCTTCTATTGAGTTGAGATCAGGTGACTGACTTGGCCATTGAAAAATATCCCATTTCTTTGCCTCGAGAAACTCTTGGTTTGCTTTTACAGTATGCTTTGCATCATTATCCATTTGCACTGTGAAGAGCTGTTCAATCAGTTTGTTTGCACTTCATTGAATGTTGACCGTTTCATTTAAAATTCACTGCGTTGGTGGGAAGAAACAAAATTACACAAATTGTGCGAACAAAATTACACAAATTGTGTGAATGTCCAAATATTAACATAACTAGCAGTTGCTACTGTAGTTGCTTTTGGAATACATACAGTTGTATGTATTCCAAAAGCAACTACAGTAGAAACACAGGGTAGGTGTGCTGCTATTGTAGTTTCAAATAATCTGTGGTAACAAAATACTACTATTACTACTAATAAAACAACTATTCCTTAGTTGCAGTAATGTATACAACTTCATTGTCCTGTTCTCAGTGAAATAGATTGTCTGCTGATCCTGACTGATCTGAAAGCTTAGGTTGAATTGTACTTAATTACTCTGATACAGACAGAAAATCCAAGATTTCTGCATCACTGCTGTCTGCCCATAAATCATGCAACTTTATATGTGATTCCAAAGCTCTGTCTGTCTGTGGCTCTGACTTTAGCTTTACTCGGGCTCTTGGCTGTGCCCTTAATGTCGTTTTTGCGCCGATTACACAGATGTTCACGCGACTGAAATTTAGGCCATGCATCTTAAGGAGAACTAGTTGATCTGCTGGGATACAAGTGCTACTAAGTCGACCAGTATGTTGAAGTTAAAGTGAAACCCAGAACATATCATAATCTGATGTTGAGGGAGATTGAAAGCTTTGCAGCTTGTATGGTTGATTTATATAACAAATGGCTGAGAAACTGGGTAAGGAACAACCAAAACTCACCAGATAAAATGTCTTGATTTGCTGAACGAGAAAGTTCAGGTTCTGAATCCTCTGACTTGGATCCTTGCTCACTTTGTTTGCACCCTGAGATGCAGCTGACGGATTTCTGCAAATGTAGTATAAAGGTGTTTTACTTGTCATTACTGCTATTTTCAAACCAGCCAACAAGCAAGTAAACTATTGTTAACAGAAACGGGTAAGAGAAGGCTGCAACTGGTAAAAGTCTTGACTTGGGAACATGTATGAGGTCCCTATTCATTCCCAACTTTACATGTAGGCTGTGTGACATCATTCCTTTCAGCCAACAAACTGGAGTTTTCATTACTTTCCATTGTAAAGAAATACTTTAGCGGCCTTTGAGGCTGCAGGGCTAGAGCCTACTGTGGTCAGTGATTGAACTGCCAAAATGTCATCATGGACCCCGGTGCTGTTACAGAGTTCAGATTTCAAAGACTTCACCTTGTTGCCTAAAACAGGACACAAAGTGGTGAAGATACTGAGAAAGAAATTGATTTATATGCACTGACCAAAAGAAGGTAAAGAGCAAAAAGAGTGAGACATAATCAGTGAAAGAAACACAAATATAATGCCCAGTCTCCCTTTGTGGGCTGTGTCAAGATTCAAGAGATTTTTTTTTTTTTTTTTAACCACAAATAAATAAATATTCCTTTACTCTGAATTACAGGATGCCATCAGTCTGACTGTGGCAGGAAAGAAACTTTTATGAAATCTAGTCCTGTCTGTGATGATGCTGTCTGCTCTACTTTGTCCTGTTTATGTACTCTTTCTCCCTCCCATCTGTGTCCCAGTGGCACTAAACACCAGGCCCTAATCCCAGAGGGTCTTTCCAATCCAGGAGATTATCCCGCCTCTTCCCCTCCCTTCAGTTCAATTTTTTTTTTCATTTAGAGCTGGTTATTGTGACCCTGGGGAGATAAGTGGGATGAATGGATACTATAGATTTGCAATGGCAAGAGAGCATTTTCTACAAGTGCACTGAGTCATCTTTTTTTTCTCTCTTCCTTTGCAGGTATTCAAAATTAGTCAGGAGTGTTCTGTCAATGTCTGAAGTGTCATTTTAACCTGCACATGAAGGCTTAACACACTGGCACCACTAGGTAGTGTTTGTTGAGGATGAGGGTAATTCCCTCAGAACATAAGGCAAACCAATTATAATCTCTTAAGTAGCATCTTGCCAGTATCAATGATGTCCCTCATGTTTTGGTAGATCTCTTGCCTTCAGTCTGGTCTGTCTTCAACTTTACATCTATGGGTAACTTTTATGCTAATTCTAACATTTATATCAGACACCCTAACCTGTCAGTAATGAGGAAGTCTGCTGCAGACTACAAAGGTCCCCTTTATTACTGCAGAGTAACAAAGCTGGTACTGTTGGTGCCTGGATAAGAATTTTAGCAGATGCTTCATACATTATCAGTGGCTGCTACGGCATGAAGCAAGAAGATATCCACTCCTCAAAAAACTGCTTCTTTATCAACCTTAGTCATCGTAAGTGGGACAAAAATCAGAATCTATCTTGACACTTGACCTAGATTGATAAATTAACTATAGGCTGCAAGAACCAAACTGGCATGAAGTGACTTACATTTGAGTCATTATGTCGTTTAGAAAGATTCCATCCAGCAGTTCAGAAAACTTCAAGTGCATGCTCCCATCATTTGGCACGAACGTCCGCACCTGAATAGCAAAGAGAATATAGGATCTGAGGTCGATATCACAGTATCTGGGAAGAAACAAGAGCCTTTTTACATCACTTACCCAAGTGACAAGTGGACTCAGCATGAACTGATCCAGGCAGGGCAGAAAAACTCCACTCTCCATCGTTACCCAGGTTTTGATTGATTGATCTCAAAAGAACATCCAGGCTGATTTAATATAGATAACACCGATAGCAACGTAGGAAATACACCTTTTAACAGAAGTGATCCAGTCCTGCAATTCCTCCTGAAGAATTTCCTCCTGACACAGCGGTTTGGATCGCCTATGTTTCTCCTTTGTTTCTCAAACTCCTGAGATCTGGCAGTTTAAAAATCGCCAAGTGAGCGTTCAAACATATGCGGATTTCGTCCCGGAACACCACACACACAGACACACGCACCCATCCTCTCCAGTCTTCTGCTGCAAAGGCATCTGCCGTCAATCCCCCAAACCCTCCTCCCCCTCCTGCTCCCAGCCTCTCTGCTAGTCGCACAGGGACAGTCGGCGCTGCCGTATTAGGGATGTTTAAAGGACTAAATAAGTTTTGAAAAGTGACAGTTTAGCTAAATAGAAACCTTACTTCCTAACATAACCAACTCTAGAATTTTTTTTTTTTTTAAAAAAAAGGAAATATTCTTTGCCTTTGGGTTCATGTGTTGAAGTTACTGCAGTAGGGACGCGGAAATAGCTTCGCCTTTAATCTGTTACCATGGTAACGGCGCTCCCACCCCTGCCTCTCAGCCGCAGCAGCAGCAGCAGCAGCAGCAGCAGCCTCTTTTCCACCGGACAGCAGAAGTAACGCTGCTCACGCATCCACTTAAGCGTTAGCCACTTAGCATTTGCTTCTTCAAGAAAAGTCATCAGAAAGGGCCAGTGAGGCGCTATTAAATCCCCCCTCAGCACTATGCCGTAAACCAGTGATTTTACACGGAAAGACAAACCAGCTCAGAGAGCTTGGCAATCGTTAAAAACGTTAATCTGGATTTAAAAGCTTGCTTTACTCATTCAGAAAGAAACCTCTGAGTACTTCAAAACCAAACCAAAATCATAGTGCGAACTTCGGCACCCAAAAGCTGATGGCGCAACAGCACCACCTCGTGTTAAAGTGTAAAACCAAATCTGCCGCAGATGTTTGTTTTAGTAATGTGAAACAAATAAATAAAAACATAATTGTCTACAAGCATATATTAATGCTACCGAGAGTTACGGAAAGTTATCTACTCTATCTGATACTGATGCTCATTATTTACTTCAAATCTCACACATTGTTATACAGAAAGAGTTGTTCATTTTGTCCCCCATCACTCAGTGTGCTGCAGGTGCAATCTGAGAGTGTTGCTTCGGAAAGGATCTTTAAATGGCCAGAATGAACAGGAGAAATGATTACAGCAAATAAGTTCTTGGCCTTTAATATACTGGCTAGAATACGCCTCCTGAGTGGCCAAAAAATATTCCATATGTGATTTCCTCGTTCTTTCACACAGCCTGACTTGATCTCAGATCAAATATGGCGTTTCAAATAAATTGAGTTTTCAAATAAACATCAAATCATACTTAATTACTACTTAATTGTAATCTATTACGAGTCTAAGCCATTTATTTTTTGCACACATTTGAATTTTTTTGCCATTATTTTTCTAGTAGAAATTTTTAAATGCGATGGGTGCCATTTAAGACAATTACACTGCACACACTGATTTTATTAAATCTGCTTGCACACATCTTTATGCTACATATATCTCAAAGTATAAGTATATCTCAGTATTTGGTAGAATATAATGGATGGATTAAGCCTTGTAACCTGTCTTATCCAAACATGATCTGACAGTGTGTGAATGAGCTTTGCTTTCTCAGTCTTCAGGTGTCAAGGCCTTGAATAATCACACCCCATCTTACCTTAAAGACCTCATAGTACCCTATCACCCCAAAAGAGCGCTTTGCTCTCAGACTGCTGGCTTACTTGTGGTTCCTAGGATACTTAAGAGTAGAATGGGAGGCAGAGTCTTCAGCTTTCAGGCCCCTCGTCTGTGGAACCAGCTCCCAATTTGGATACGGGAGAAATAACCCTCTTTATTTTTAAGATTAAGCTTAAAACTTTCCTTTTGATAAAGCTTATAGTTAGGGCTAGACCAGGGGACACTGAACCATCCTTTAGTTATTCTGCTATAGACCTAGGCTGCTGGGGGGTTCTTATGATGCACTGTGTTTCTTTTCATTCACTTCTTTTTACTCTGCTTATACACCACTCTGCATTTAATCATTTGTTATTGTTAATCTCTGGCTCTCATCCACAGTGTGTCTTTTGTCCTGTCTCTCTCCCCTCAGCCCCAACTGGTTGTGGCAAATAGCTGCCCCACCGTGAGCCTGGTTCTGCCAGAGGTTTCTTCTTGTTAAAATGGAGTTTTTGCTTCCCACTGTTGCCAAGTGCTTGCTCATAGGGGGTTGTTTTGATTGTAGGGTTTTTTCTGTAAATATTGTATGGTCATCTGTTTGTTACGCTGCAACAGGCCTAGGCTGATTGGGGGGGGGGTGTCCCATGATGTTGATTGTTGGGTTTTCTCTGGCACTACATAAATAAAATTGAATTGAATTGAACTCTGAAGTCCTTTATTTAATTCATACATTTTGAACCAATGCTGTGATTCAACACTTCCGTCTTCATTTACAGTAAACATATTTTTGTCTGCAGGCTTTTGAGCAATTATCTTGCATCTTATTGGTGGCTCAGATGAAAAGAAAACAGCAAATTAAGGATAAGGCAACACATGCCTTTACATGTTTTACTATTGTAGGTGTTGCAACTTTGTTTTGTCAGCAATACAAATCTGTATAACTAAACATTTTGGCCACTCTGTACTTATCAACAAACTGAAATAAACACAATACCAACAAGGAAAAAGCTGTCATATAAAGACAGAAAATTTCAGAGACATGATAAACAGAATAAAACTACTGCGTAAGCCATTATGTTTCATTCTTGAAATTTACCCGTTTACAGTTGCAGCCAATAAACTGTAGCATAAAAAAGCTTAATAATACAATGTAGAACTATCAACAAAAAAAATGTCCACCAATGGAAACTGTTTTGGTGGGTTTGATGGGATTAGGTGAATCCAAATTTTACATACAGAGAATATTGTTTTTGTCATATTGCTTGTCATAGTATATAGTTTGTACTGGAATATTGCTTTTGGTATGCATGCAGTACTACATGCTTATATAACAGTCAGCAGTTAAACAGACATTATTATGGTACATTGCAACTGAGTCAAAGCAATACTTTGGCAAGTCATATAGAGTAGGTCTACATTCTTATTTGTGTACATATTTGTAAATTCTAGCATATTCAGGCTTATGAGGCTTTAAGACATACTCGGGAAAGACATTTTATTCTTCTAAATATAAAGTGTCATTCCATTCATGTTCCTCCTCAGTTTCCATATGTTTTGTGCCCTGTTGCAGGTTTCCGTATTTTCCCTGTTGATCTTTGCTTTCATGCAGGCTCTTGGCGTAGCTTGACTTCCAGTCCCTTTCAAAAACAGCTCTGACTTGCTCCACGATTGTCATTCCTCCGTCTTCAGTGCTATCTGTCATTTTGACCACTAATCCAACTCCTGCATTAAAGACAAAATCACTGCCAACCCAGTCATGGTTCCCTGTGGGCAACAAAGAAAGGAATATCAGATAGTTCCTGTAACAGTTATTAAAGCTTTAAATCCACTGGTGTATCTTGATATGTGTGTGCAAGTGTATACCGCTTGGTTCTTGTGTGTCTTTGGATGAACTGAATATAGCACTGCTAGTTTAATTTAGCAATCTGGACTGTTTCTTGGACATGAACAGTGACTTTCTGGAGTCGCTGACAAACATGTCTGTGATGACGTGACTTCCCATAACCCTGACTTGCAAGCTAGCCAGCAAGGGATGAACCGGCCATGTATGAGACTATTTGTGGTTGTGACTGAACGAACTCAACAGAAACTCTTTATTTCTCTCCCATATTGCACTTGTCAATACATCTGTCACAGACATTTTACTTTGGTGTTCATGCCGCTGCAAGTTTATGGTAATATTATGATTCACTGATCCCAGTGAATCAAAGCCAATAAAACTGTGGCCTATTGTTTTCCCACTGTTTTATTTTTGTACTGAGTGAACAAACACGGTAACATGAGCTTTTATTTCCCTTTGGACGGGCAGGCTAGTTGCCCCCTTTCAATCTTTGTGCCAAGCTATGCTAAGCTAAATGCCTCCTGGCTACATGTAACAACAAAAAGGAAAATGGTAACAATCTTCTTATGTAACTCTTGGCAAGCAAATGACTATAAATACATTTCTCATTATGCTGACTATGGTTTCCTTTTTCAAAACACACTAACTGGCTACTTGCTTCCCTAAAACAAATATCAAATCAGACAAACACTTGGCAGTAACTCACTGCATTTACACAGAAAGACATAGTCAAGAAGTGAGCATCAGCATGGGCAAGAAAGGTGATTTACATTGCTGGTGCCAAATGGACTGTCTAAGTATTACAAAAACTGCTGATCTACTGGGATTTTCTCACACAACCATTTCTAGGGTTTACAGAGAATGTACTAAAAAAGAGAAAATATCCAGTGAGCAGCAAAAATGCCCTGTTGATGCCAGACGTCAGAGGGGAATGGCCAGACTGCTTTGAGATGTAAGGAAGGCAACAGTAACTCAGATAAGTGCTCAGTACAACTAAGGTATGCAGAAAAGCATCTCCCAATGCACAACACATTGGACCTTGAAGCAGATGGGCTACTGCAACACAAGATCACACTGGCTGCCGTTTGTGTCGGCTAAGAAAAAGAAACTGAGGCTACAATTCACATGAGCCCACCAAAACTGGACAATAGAAGATTGGGAAAAATGTTGCCTGGTCTGATGAGTCTCGATCTCTGCTGCAACATTTGGATGGTAGAGTCAGAATTTGGCAAAAAATGAAAACCCAAAATGAAAGCATGGACCCATCTTGCCTCTTATTAATGATTCAGGCTGCTGCTGCTGGTGTAATGGTGTAGGAATTTCTTGGCACACTTTGGGCCCCTTAGTGTTTAAATGTCACATCCTACCGGAGTATTGCTGCTAACTATGTCCATCCCTTTATCACCACAAAGTACACATCTTCTGATGACTGCTACCAGCAGGACAAAATGCCATGTCACAAAGCTCAGATAATCTCAGACTGGTTTTTTGAACATGACAATGAGTTCACTGTACTCTGTCATAAGATCTCAATCCAGCGCAGCACCTTTCGGATCTGCTGAGATGGGAGATTCACATCATGGATGTGCAGCTGACAAATCTTCAGCAACTGTGTGATGCTATCATGTCAATATGGACCAAAATCTTTGAGGAGTGTTTCTAGCACCTTGTTGAATCAATGCCACAAAGAATGAAAACAGTTCTGAAGGCAAAAGAAAGTCCAACCAGTACCAGCAAGGTGTACCTAATGAAATGGCTGGTGAGCGTACGTATGCTTTTGCTGTCAGAATAAAAACAAGACATATAAAGCTACTTTGAAAACCCGTGCTGCAATAAAAAGTAAAATGCACTGTTATTTAATGCTTACCAATGTAGACAGCATTGTCAGTCACCATGTACTTGTTGTGGTTGAGTCCAAGCTGAACGTCATCCTTTTGCTCCTTGTGAATAAAAAACCTCTGTAAAAAAAAGAAAGATTTAATACACACATGTATAAAGAAGTACAATAAAAACAATAAAAATAAGTGCAGTATGAATAAAAAAAAAGTCCACTGAGTTCACTGTGGTTACTAAACTACAGGTTTAAATTATTTACTTACCACTTCCAGGGAACAATTGTAAAGCTGAATGCAGAGTGACTTGAGTGAGGTCACAAAGTTAAAGGTGAGGGGATGAGTTCTCTTCCAGAAGCTAATGAGCAGACGAACTTTGACTCCTCTTACTACCACAGCTTCTCTGATCACCTCATCAATAGATGACCAATACCTAAGAATCCAGCTATTGTTATTATTGTGGATAATGATTTTCGGTCTAAAGACACAGATGCACATAGACATCCACAATTTCAAATCACTATAATCAGGAGATATTAGCATTTTTCATTTCTTGGACAGTTTATCATGGATTTCGCCCTCTGATACAGATGCACAGATGCAGCATGCATGTGAAAAGCTCACCTCGTAAATAACAGCAATAAAAACGAAGATTTGAATGTCGAGGCTCTTACACACGTACACACCTTGTGACTGAAGTTCCTTTGAAACTCCTTTTCACCAGAGGGAGGTAGTCTGTCACTGATATGAAGATAAATGTCTTTGCACTCTGTATGACTTGGTAGATGGCATCTATGTCTCTGGTGCGATCTTTGGCGCAGAAGAGTTCGGGAGAGGTCTACAGAAAGGAAGGGCAAGATCCCAAAAATCAAGTAACTGACAGGTCAAATGTGTGTTTGTTTCAATTCAGCAACACTGAAAAACGAGGATACGTGCTTCAGTGTAACATTTCAACAAACAAAAGGCATGAAAACAACAAAGCACATTTTCACATCCATTTATCATTACTGGAATAAGGGGACAAAAGATCAAGTTAGAGTTGCCTTCAGTTTCCTATAAGATGATAAATGTCCTAAATGTAACCTATAAGTGTCTTGTCGCTTAGAGACCAACAAGATTCATTACTATCAAATTAGGCTGAGATATTCAGGCTCAAGATGGTATTCAGTGTGTTATTAAGATGACTGATCATTTGCTGTCTGTGCCTGTTATTAGTATGTAATGAAAATCTTATATAGGCATTCACTACGAGACCAGAGGCAGGGACTTGGTGCTTCAAGAGGAGTATGAGCCACTGAAAAATTTATTCGACATATATCTTGTACGTTTTGGTGCAGTTAATTGGGGGGATTTTGCTTAGATTTATGCGTGCACTAAATGCTGTAACATAACAAAGTTGTTACTCACAGTCACGTAAGCAGCGGCAGGGCTAGAGTTAAGTTGTAGCTCCAGGGCATCGTCCTTTCCGTAGAGAGCATTTACTCTCTTTGACCAGATGGAGGGGATGTAGTCCCTTTTGTAGAGCTGCCAGTAAAATGAAAAGATTCGGTGGAGGTCCAGAGCCAGACAGCTGCAGTTATACATCACCACCCCCAGTTCTTTCCTCTGTGGTGTGTGAGAAAGAAGTAGGAAGAGGTGATGCAGCAGAAAACTTAAAGTATTGAGTGTGCTCTGTGCAATTTATAGAAGACATAAAAGAGGGGAAAGGGCCTGACTTCAGGTTGAGAACAGTAAAAATCTGTGAGAATAAATGATCCTATGTTCATTTTCAGATTAAATAAGATAGAAATGAAGAGTAAAATGAACTAATAGAGAATATTACTAATTTTAAAGGTATTTAGACAAATATA
>JAMQGT020001025.1:0-32477 GCA_024447675.2 Pterophyllum scalare
ACATTATATTATATAATAAAGTGTATGGCATTTTATAATTGCCCGCTGTTGGGTTTTTCCCTTTAATTAAGTGACTTGCATGTTGGAGTTTATACCTCCACATGTGGCTGACCTTATGTAACAAACACACGTCAGATCAGATCTGCCTGCACTGAGAGGTCTCACGCTTTATTTTGTGCTCATAATGATTTTTAAAGGGGATAAAAATTGGATTGTGCCTTTTTTTCTTGCTGCCAACCACATCCATCTTTTGTTACACTGATTATATAATCCCTTTGCAGACACTGTGACAGAGCAAATGTCTGCTAGTCTGCTAGCTTGGCTCTGACTGCTGTGTCTGTCTAGATTTTTGTCAGTGTGCATTAATCTTCACAGATTATCGGCTTTGTGCTTAGTCACCAACTGTGTTTACATGAACTGCTTTATATGGACTGAAATTAAAGCTGAATAAAACAATTCCCATGTAAATAGAATTTGTCAGATAGCCTTAAGTGATTAAGAATAATGAACTCAGAGCATCCCAAACATTTGGCTGTATATGTACCTAGTCTAAACAGCTTTCTTGGACCACGTTATGACTGTACAGCTTTAAAGCACTTGAGCTGATTTTTTTTGTTTTGTATGAAAGATGCCATAGAAATTATTTTATTTTATCATTATGACACCATGTTGTGTTTCTGAGACAGTGGAACATCAGTTATGTAAGTATAGATTATCACACCTGAAAGCAGAACTTTCCTGTAGTGATGGGTGTGTCAAAAATAAGACAACTTAGAGGGTGGAGACCCAGTTTTTGTGTTGAAGCCAGCAACTGATTCACCCACTCACAGTAGCTATTCAATCAGTAAGACAATTAATTCAACTCTTCTACCAACAGATGAGATCAGATATGAGTCTCTGTGGACTATGATGTCAAAGCCGACATTGTGAACTATACAGAGAGTAGGGAGCTGGTGGAGTGCAGTCCAGAGAGGTGGAGGAAGTGCTGAAGAAAAGAGGAATGAAATTCAGGAGAAGAAAGACAGAATACATGTGTCCACAGAGTGGAGTGGGTGCAGATGACTGTCAGGGGTGATTTGTGACAGATGGATAGCAGCAAGAGTGATGCCACTGATTAAAAACATTTCAGTCATTAGTTTTCTCCACCAGTTTACTTCAAACAGCCTTGTGGGTAATGAAAAATAATTCCAGGTATATTTCCAATAACATTCCATTCCATTCAATTCAATTCAATTCAATTTTATTTATATAGCGCCAAATCATAACAAACAGTCGCCTCAAGGCGCTTTGTATTGTGGGTAAAGACCCTACAATAACACAGAGAAAACTAAACAGTCAAAACGACCCCCTATGAGCAAGCACTTGGCGATGGTGGGAAGGAAAAACTCCATTTTAACAGGAAGAAACCTCCAGCAGAACCAGGCTCAGGGAGGGGCAGTCATCTGCTGCGACCGGTTGGGGCTGAGTGGAGAGAGACAGGACAAAAGACATGCTGTGGAAGAGAGGCAGAGATTAATAATAATGATTAAATACAGAGTGAAGTATAAACAAGTAAATAAAGGTGAATGAGAAGAAACAGTGCATTATGGGACCCCCCTCAGCAGCCTAGGCCTATAGCAGCATAACTAAGAGGTGGTTCAGGGTCGTCTGATCCAGCCCTAACTATAAGCTTGATCATAAAGGAAAGTTTTAAGCCTAATCTTAAAAATAGAGAGGGTGTCTGTCTCCTGAATCCAAGCTGGGAGCTGGTTCCACAGAAGAGGGGCCTGAAAGCTGAAGGCTCTGCCTCCCATTCTACTCTTAAGTATCCTAGGAACCACAAGTAAGCCAGCAGTACGTTGTGGAAAATGACTGCCCCTCCCTGAGTCTGGTTCTGCCAGAGGTTTCTTCATGTAAAAAGGGAGTTTTTCCTTCCCACTGTCTCCAAGTTTTCTCTGTAGTTATTGTAGGGTCTAGGACAAAAGGGACAATATAAAGCACCTTGAGGCAACTGTTTGTTCTGATTTGGCGCTCTATAAATATAATTGAACTGAACTGAAATGAGTTGAACTGGTGAAGAGGATCTGAACAGTTTGGAGATTTATATTGACCAGTGTTTCAAGCGCGTGGTTATGGGATAACTAAGAAAGCTGCAGAGTCCATCTGGCAAAGGCACTCCATCCCCCAAGTGAAGCTGCCCCAAGGATTCTCCTGAAGCAGGTCTAGATCTACACCTAACAGTGACATGGTGGACATTTTGGAGCCCGTAGATAAAAGACTGTCTAATTTCGACGCACGCCTGTCCCTACTGGAAATTCTCCACAAAACCTTTCGGGGTCTGTGTAACTCAGTGGAATATAGCCAGCAGAAGGTGGAAACACTCGCTGCACAAAAGGCAGTCCTCATGGAGTTGATGAAATCCCTCACCAAGGTAATGACCTGGCTCTCAGAAGAAAATAAATTTTAAAAAATTCAAAGAACTCCAGCCCCACAGCATGAGAGTATGAAGACCCAGAAACACCGGTGAAAGAATTTATATAGACTTGCCTGAAACCTTTTGTGCACATCCAACACTCGACCAGTTGGTTTCAACATGA
This sequence comes from Pterophyllum scalare, assembly GCA_024447675.2. Lineage (NCBI taxonomy): Eukaryota > Metazoa > Chordata > Actinopteri > Cichliformes > Cichlidae > Pterophyllum > Pterophyllum scalare. The sequence goes on from JAMQGT020001025.1 coordinate 2,577, forward strand.
GCACACTGAGGTTTGTCACATGGAATATAGGTGGAGTTGGTTCAAGGGGAAAGAGGCTAAAAGATGGTTAAACTGGTTAAATGACTTAGAGGCAGACACTGTCTTTCTACAGGAGACTCATATGTCCAAAACATCAGCACACACTCACCTCACCACAGTTCCCTCACAGTATAAATAAAAATGACTATTTATTGTATTAAAGATTCGACTGGGAATATTACTCATGATCTACAACAAATAAACAAGCTTTTTAAATACATTTATGTGACTTTAAACTCATCACAAACAGATATGGACATACCATTCAAATTATTGAGCAAAAAGGAAAAATAACTTCTGTGGATATCCTTTATCTAATGTGACCGAATGGCAGAAGTAGCACTGGAGAGGCCAGATAGAATAATCAAGAGAAATGCGAACATCTTATGGACTGACATGAATGAGAGTCAGACAGTTGCACTGCCTAGGTTGCCCAGAAACTCATCTAAGAGGAGAATGCAAGGATTTTAATTTCAGGTGGGTCTTCCTACACCCCTATGTCCTGCACCCTGCCTGAGGCAAGGGTTGGTTGGTGGGTTGGGGCCGAGCTGACTGCATCCCAGGGTTGCTGCTGGCTCTGGGGCCATCTGTTTGCCTGCATTTCAGAGAGTGGGTCAATGTGGATGGATGTGTGTGTGTGTGTGAGAGTGTGAGTGTGAGCATATGTGAGTGGCCTGTATGGGTATGTCTGGGCCTGGGCCTGGGGATTGCTGAGCCTTGGCTCCTATGGTACATGGTCAAGGATGGCGATGGGGGGGGGTACCCTCCCTAACATTCTCCGCTGGTTGTTGTTTATTTACGATTTTCTGTAATCCACAATGTACACACATGCTCAAATATATACATACACTCAGTTTAATGTTTTATTAAGTGGTGCCAAAGGTTCTACAAAGTATTTTAACTTGGTGAGGCCAGGGCCTATTAACTTCTTATTAATGACCATGATCGTCTACAACTGGTAATTTCTCTTTGCCAGCATAAAAAGGATTTGTTTGATAGCACCCATTGGATTGACCAATAATCAGAACAATGGGAAAGTGCAAGGAACTCAGTGAAGATCTAAGAGGGAGAACTGTAGAGTTACACAAGTTGGGATGATCTCTTGGAGCCCATTTCTAAACAAATGCCATTTCTAAGATCATCACTTTAAAAAACTGTTAATAAGTACAATTTATTAGATGTGTTGGCACTTTGCCAAGATCTGGAAAAATCCCCAAACCAGGAAATTGGTTAGGATGTTCAGGAACCACCCAAGAACAGCTGAGTCTCAAGCCTGCCATGAACTGGAAACTGCTGGAACACCAGCGTCACTGTCCATGGTGAACCGAGTTGGACAGGGTCCTTGGCGATGTAAAGTACCTTCTGGAGAAAAATCTTATGGTCAGACGAGACAAAGATTGAACTGTTTGGCCACAATGACCAAGAGAAACGTTGAAGGAGTAAAGTTGAGATTTTAAAACACTATGCCAACTGTCAAGCATGGTGGTGATATCATCATGCTCTGGGGCTGTTTTGCGGCCAGTGATAGTTGTATGTTGCACAAAGTGGATGGAACAATGAAAGAGAAGGACTATTTCCAAATTCTTCAACTTTACCTAACAAACTAACAGCTAGATTGTAGAAACTTGGGCACAATTTGGTGTTCCAAGCAGACAGTAATCCCAAACACACATGAAAAATGTTTTGTGGAGCTTCTGGAATGGTCTTCCCAAAGCCCTGACCACGCTCATAAAGCAAGGTCTATGCCGGGAAACTGACATATTTAATTGAACTCTACCAATACTGTCAAGAAGAGTGGTCAAATATCCAGGCAGAATTGTGCCAGAAACTTGTTAGTGGAACATGGCAAAAGACATTTAACCAAATATTACTGTGAGTGTGAGTATTTACATTACTCAAGCCTGCATGTATAATTTTGACCCTGTGTGGATTAAAGAAAATCCAAAATAACTTGTGCACCAAATTCTTGTTTTGTTTTTACAGTCATTAAAGATATATGTATACCATACAGTACCAGTCAAAAGTTTGGACACACTCACCTATGAGTGTCCACTAGCAAATTTAACTGTCAAAATAAAACGTTTTTGTCAACATCTGTCTGAAACTCAGAGGCAATCTGTTGCAATCATTAGAATTGATTCTGAATGTCTTGTTTTGAGAGTAGCTTGGTATAATCTTACTAAAATGTCTGATGTGCTGATAGTATTAGCATCGTAAAGTCTGATGATTGTGTTACATGGAAGAGGGTGCAGGTCATTTAAATCAGGCAGAGAGCAGCTGAAAATAACAAACAAACAAACAAAAAACAAAACAAAAATGGGAGGCAACCAAGGAGTAAGTAAAAAGCATGCCATTTATTAAAAACAACAAAATTAAATTAAAACAAGGCGAGCTTGGAGTCCAGCAAAACATCAGGAACGCATTTCAGTTTTCCCTATGGCCATTACAACACACAATTTTCTTTATCCGCCACCACGTTATGAAGTCCCTTGTTGTTTCCTTCCATGGCCATCGGTGTATCACCTCTGCTGGTTCTCCTCTTTCGCTGGGTCAGTTCCATTCTCTCAGTCCTTTCTTTTCTGGTTTTCGTGCCATTTCTCTGTGTCCTCCCTGCAGCTCCATCTTGCTGCTTCCTCTGCTTGCTCCTCCATTCTTTATCAAGGTGCCCCAGCAGGAGTTGCCCATTCCCCTAACTGATGTGACAGGAAGTAAAAACCCAACAATAAAAGCATGCAATAAATATGTTTTAAAGCATGCAAGTATTAAAAAACCCAATAAAACACAAAACATTCAAATTACTTCTGCCACATCACAATTGTACTTCAGCATCTCATTCGGTGCATTAAATTGAGAGGTTTTCATACTTACTCTGGTTTCAGTTCAACTCAGTTCAATTTTATATTATTTATAGTGCCAAATCACCATAAACAGTCGCCTCAAAGCACTTTATATTGTAAGGTAAAGACCATACAATAATACAGAGAAAACCCCAACAATCAAATGATCCCCAATGAGCAAGCATTTGGAGAGAGTGGGAAGGAAAAACTCCTCTTTTAACAGGAAGAAAACTCTGGAAGAACCAGGCTCAGGGAGGGCAGCCATCTGCGGTGGCCGGTTGGGGGTGAGGGGAGAGATTCCTTTATCACTCTGGAGGTGAGTCATAGTTTTGGGCTTGGTTGCAGGGAGGTCAGGGCAACAGGTTCAGGGTGCAGCATCCGGAGAGGATGGCTGGTGCAGCTGGCTGACATGAGTACGATCCATGGCGGGCTGGTGAGAAGGAGGAAGTACATGAAGTGTGAACTAGCAGAGAAAACAGTCTGTAACCGAAGGAAGTTCAAAAGGTGAAAAAGGCAAAATAAAGTGTGGACTGATACGCTACAAACTGCGTCTCTGAAGTGTGTTGGGGGCCAAGTGCAGACATCTGCTACAATCACATTATCACAATGGGAACCTGAATAACACAGGCTTTTTGGTTGTTTAAACCCTCAGCTGAGATTATAGTGCGGTTTGAAGAGGACTGGTAATGGTGTACCTCATGGGTAAACTCCTGCACTGAGTGCGAAATGGGCTGCTACTTCATAAATCAGCCAGTAATTACATGCAGACCATGAGCTGCAAACTGATTAAAGACCTAACACCCATTTGTCTGGGCTTTGTGTACAGCTGGTGTAAATTTAATCAAGGTAAAAGTATATTTTACTTTGATTACTAATTGTAAACTTTTCACCTCAACTACAGTTCTAAACACTTTGCTGTCTGGATGGAAACAATGACAAAACACTGTCAGGTCCACTGCTGTCCAGAGTCTTTGATCCACGATTTAGCACCTAATGCCCCAAACATGTTCAAATTAAGTTCACTGCACACTCACATATGCATACAGATGCCTAGTTTCCCAAAATGGGGCACCTTTTTCTTAATACTTACATCAGTTGACTCCTGGAGTCTGGCCCCGTGACTTTCCCTCGTCACAGTTAGCTCCGATAGGTCAGGTTGTGATCTTATGTGTGTTATCATCAGAATGGCAGTAAATCTTTCCAACATTGCCTTTTTGCCACACTCCATGAATTGTTGCATAATATGATGAAATGCACTGTGTTTTGATTAATGGAGGCAGGATCCACACTGCTTACACACTAGACACTCTCAGATTTTCAGTGGCTCACTGTGAAATCTACACATGCCCCAGCCTTAGCAGAAGAAGTTGCATCTCAAAATTGCTGCTAGTGAACAAGTTAAACAAGTGATTTGATCATGTGGCTGATGTACATTATTATCTTATTGTCTTTCTTCATTTTGTCAGCAAACTGTATGGACATAATATTACTGTGCACAGACCGTCCTTATGTGAATGGATAAACAGACTGAGCTGCACAAACACCCAATTCTCTCTCCTTTCCTGTTTAAGCTTTTACTCCCCCCCCCCCCCGCCTCTGCCCAACATCTGCTTTGGCGAGACATTCAGTTTTGCTTGTTACGTCAGTCAGACGCTCTGGCTTCCAGTAGAGGCCATTAGAAATGTGAACCTGGACAAGGTCTGAGGCTGCGAGACAAAGAAGGCTTTTCACCACCCCTCCCCTGGCTGCAGGTTAATGTCAGTGTTACAAAGAACACTGCTGTGGAGAATGCATAGAAATGTAAAACTCAGCTGAACATGACCATGAATATTCACACAGAACATGTATTGGGATGTGAAATTTTCCATCAGGATATTATTTTAGTGTTTAATAATGCAGGTGTGATGGTAATGGGTGTTTTTACTTTAGCATTAAAAAAAGTTTCTCATACTTTTCAGCTAGTTTTAAGGGCATATAGTGTTCTCTGGGACTTGATTTGGTTTTTAATTTTTGTTTGATTTGATTGGAAAAACACTATGATGCGGTTTCAAATATCTGAAACAGTGCCTGAACTGCAGTGTTATTTGAGTTATTGTTGCCTTGCTGGTGACCTTCTCTGTAAGCCCTAGAGATGGTTATGGGAGAAAATCCCAGCAGATCAGCAATTTTTGAAATACCTAGATGGTGTCCATCTGGCACCTACAGCTATGCCACATTCAAATCGCCTTTCTTCCCCATTCTCAGTCTGAACTTCGGCAGGTCAGTCTTGACCAGGTCTATGTGCCTAAATGCATTAAGTTTCCCTGCGATTGGCTGATTAGATATCGCTTTAAAGAGCAGCTGAACAGGTGTAACTAATAAAGTCACCAATGAATGTACTCGTTTTAAAGATTTCAAGTGAAATCATCTGTTTTTGAACCTGCCTAGTCATTACTAGAAAAGAAGAGGTGTAAGGAGCCATAAAATCTTCAGGGCTGAATAAGATGTTAAATATCTATAATCATTGATAATACTGATTTTAATTATTCTTTATTTTTTATACTCCATTCTGACAGTCCAAATGCTAAAAGATTAATACATTTCTCAAAGATATTTATGTGCTTTTCTCATCTGTTTTAATATTTTGTTTGATTCCGGTGTGTTACAGCTCAGCTGGGATGGCCTTGATCTGGAGCTCATAGTGCCTCTGTGTTGCTTCTTTCTGGGTTGCTGATAGCCTGAAATTTCCAGACATGCATTAAACCAGAAACAGACACACAGTGATAGAGTAGAGAAAGACAATACTTAGCTTACAATGCTAGTGAAACAGTTGAAGGAAGGAAAAAGAGATGTGAGAACATTTGTTTATGTTTTAATGTGGTCAAAAATGCATCATAGCTCAGGAATTTATTGTGATACCTTCTAAATAATGCTGATTTTGAAAAAAATCTGACCAACTGTAGATTGTATCCCATCTGAATAGGATTTGGGCTACAACAAAGCTGTGAGGACTGATAACATTAGGTAGCCAATTTCCATTTTTGTCTTGTCTTTGGGTTTAAACAATGTTTTTCTAATTCTGTACATTTAAACAAATTAAAAAATAAATTTTTGATCCCAAACGTTTGTCAAGTCTGCAGAAACATCCCTGATGATGCCATCGTGAAGTCATCAGGAATCTCAGATTTTGTTCTGTTTTACCAACAGAATGTGTAGGAGTTTGAAAGGAGCTGATATGACAGCTTCAGCTTTGCTGCTAATTTCTTCCAGCGGTCGCTCTCAGTTCTACAATGAAGAAATAAAACAGAAATTCCTACAGTTTAGCCAACAAACATAAATTAAGAGATATTCATAAAAGTGTTTACAGGACACTAGTGATGGTTTTTACATTTGTAAAACTGTTTCCAGAGCTGAGAAAAGCAAGGTACATTTTCATGATATAATTAAAATGTAATTTTTTATGGGAAGAGAAGGAGCAGCCAGTCAGCCATACATTCATGAAAGCAAACCCATAAGCTACAAAAACACACTGACCAGGTGAACTTTTTTTGAAAAATATTTCAAATCAGTCCCCATTTTCCATAAATCTGTCCATTATCTATTGCTTATCTGAGCGCGAGTTATGGGGCAGCAGTCTAAGAAGAGATTCCTAGACCTCCCTCTCCATGGCCGACTCCTCCAGCTCTTCTGGGGGAACACCAAGCCAGCCAAGAGGTGTGATCTCTCCAGCATGTCTTGGGTCTCAGGGCGGCTGTGGCTCAGCGTACTGACAGCATATTGTTGTTGTAGGAAGTTAATGTTTTTGGATACTGAACCATTCAAGGGGCTAAAGTCAGGATACATTTCCCTCTGCAGTGAGATGTGCATCTTTTCAGGTTTTTTTTTTTTTGCAGGACTGCAGTTCCTTTACTGACCGCTTGAGGCTGGATCCAAAGGCTACTCAGTCCCCGTAGACTCCCATGTACAAATAAACAGCATTAAAAAGTATCTTTACAGCATATGCTCGGCCTCCATGGACAGGTTCTCCCTCCTAAACAGCTGAACAATGGGTGAAATTTTTTATACTTTAACCATTGCACTGGCACTGCAGATGTGGCTGCTGTGTACTCAACACTCTAACCTATAAACCAAATTTGGCCTCATCTGGCTCCAATGCAATAACCTGCAATATCACAAAAATGTGACACTTGAGAGTTTAAAACAAGTGGGTAATGTCATAGTGTCAATGTCCATCTTACAGTGAGGATAAACATCCCAAATAACATCTAATAATGTACTGCAGGCTGCATTGGTAAAGTTACCAGGCTCTCTGCAAGTGATGTGTTGCAGGACTTTCATCTGAGTAGCACTGAATTATTAATATTTTTGATATTGTTGAAAACTTAAAATTTTTATGGATATCAAAGTCAGACAAGGTACTACTGTGGGTAAATGGACTAGTTCTTAAGTGGTGCTTTTCTACTCAATGTGAGCACTCAGAGCGCTTATACAACATGTTTACATTCATCCATGCACTTCCATATGCATCTTAGTTAAGTGCTTTTCCTGTCTAACATTCACACTCCAATGCTTTCGTCAGAGAGCAACTTGGGGTTTAGTATCTTGCCCAAGGATACTTTGGCATGCATCCCGGAGCAGCCAGGAATCAAACCACCAACCTTCTGATTAGTAGGTGACCTGCTCTACCTCCTGAGCCACAGCCACCCCAGTGTATATAGTTATGATTACTATACAGTGTAGTAAATAACACTGCCTCTATGCGCAATCCCTCACCTGAATGTATCTACAGCAGCATTAATAAAGTTCATAATATCCACTCACCCTTACAGTTGTTTGACAGTGTTTTCATTAGCTGTCACCATCACAAAATGAAGAGCCCATCCTCTGGCTTTGACTTGGGTGCGTGACACCAAGGGAAGCTGGAACATCAGCTGGGCTAACAAGGGCATGCTGAGTAGGACGTGGTGTAAAGGAGTGGGGTGGGTGGGGGGCTGTGTGCTGCCAGACTGAACTGGAAAAAGACATGGTTGGCTGAAATAGGAAAAAGTTATAAGTTGGTTATGGTGTGGCATGTAACCGTTGTACAAGAAGAAAGGTCTGCATGCGTGTGCATATGCCAGATATGTGGGCTCGTTAGTTGTTCTCAAAGGAGCAGGAAACCCAATCTTTTCATGGCTGCTGTAAGTCATTTTACTGTGTGGAACTGCCAGGGCTTTTAAACCTGTCTGCTGCATGCATTAGAAATGAGGCCAGATAAATAACCCCTGAATCAGTGCTGACCGTGTGTGCGTGCGTGTGCCTGTGGTTTTCCTGCATAGGAAATGAAAGACCAATCAAAGCGGGCTGTGTCAGGGTTATTAGTGCAGATTGTGTTTATACAGGGAGAGACGGAGAGAAAGGAAAACAGCGAGGAGTGTGAAAAAGAGCAGAAATGAGCAGCAGTAATCCTTGTGTGCACACAGGAATATGTGCACACAAGGATTACTGTAACTGGCACACTGACATTCACAGAGAAACAACGGCATAAAAAGTAAAAGATTGTGGTCATTAGATGAAAACACAGATTGGAAAGTCATTCTTACGACTGTCTCTCCAAATAAGAACACTGGTGCTGCGCTTAGATGGTCGTAAAATCTTTCCAATATGAGCAAGCTTTCATATTCAGTCTCAACTTCATTTCCAGTGTTTAAATTTTACAAAATAGACATTTTCACCACAAAAACGTTCCCCAGGGAACAACAACCTTTACTTTCAGAAGGATCAGGAACTTTGAGGGTGGGGCTTGAAGCACGGCATGTTGCTGATTAGCTGTGAATGTTTTTTGTTTTTTGTTTTTTTTGCCTCTCGTTTGTAGCTGACAAAAGCAAAGATGCTCATGCAGAGACTGTACGTCAGATGGACTCCCAGTTGTTATGAATGGAGAAAGTTTCCACCTCGAGTGGTCATTAGAGGATATGTAGTTTTGGCAGTGTGTGTTTTGGCTTCATTTTTCAGCCTCAGAGCTGCTGCTTGGCTCTGGCCTACTGGCCCCTCATTTTCATCCTCCTCCACTTGCAGCACTCCTATCAGTCTCGTTTATTTGTAACATCTCTGGACAGCACAATATTGTAAGTACTGCAGACATGTTACTTCCAGCCACTGTCAGAGAGAGATGGTAAAAGAAAGACTCTAATAGCACATGCAAAAAAGCCACACACGCTACACAAGCACACAAGCACACAAGCATGTGGAGTTGCTTGAAAACTCACATGTGCAAAAACCAAAAACAACCAAAAACAAAAACATGATTATGTCCCATGATTACAGCAACACACTGCCAAAGTGCGTCAGATGCCAGCCATTGTTCAGTGCTGCTTGAGCTTAAAGCTACACTCACCAAGGACCTGAGGGAGGATGGCAGTAAGGGGAAGGAGATTTCTCATTTATTCTGCTCCATGAGAGAGGACACACGTTGGAGTCCCTGCTAAAGCCAAATGACTTGGGTTTGGGAGGATTCCTAGACATTCTTTCTGCAGACACGTGCTTTTAAAATGAACAGTGTAGAAGAACAGCAGACAGACATGGTTTGGATCACAGCTGAGGCTGAGCAATACATGAAAGTCTTACTGAGTAGTGTTGTTTCCAAATAGCCAGAGGATGCTATTTTCACAGAGGGGAGATCTTACAGAACTAAAAAAAATAAAAGACTCCACAGTAGTTTGCATTAAATTTGGTATTTTTGGTTTTGATAGTTTACAACAGGGAGAGGCAGTAAAAATCAAGAGATGGCATGTGAGGATACAACTCATGCAAGTTCTTTAAGAAAACACGTGTACTGTCTTGATGAATGCAGAGGGGGTTTTGAGGCGTAGAGAAGCCATTGTGCTCACCTCGAAAATCTCAAACGCAAGGATGGAGAAGCCCAAAACCTGTTTGTGCACTTAAAAGTTTTCTTAGGTAAGAACAAGATTCTGTGCCTGTCTCTATCATTTTCCCTTCATGAAAGTTTTACTTAAACTCAGACGGATGAGTGTTTTCAATTTCAACTTCCACTCAAGATTCAAGACAATATAGTATATGGTTGTGCTTCCAGATTTCCATGTAAATAGTGAAGAACAGTAAAGCTCAAAAACAGGTGTGTAGGTGAACGTCAGGGGTAACTTTGTCTATCAGTTGAAGTACTATTAATTACAACTTCTGCTAATCAACATTTTTAAACTCAAAGAGAATTATTGCCTACTTCACTGGAACTTTCTATCTTTTCTGTTCATGGCCTGCTCTACAAACTGATCATCATGCATGATACATGACCTGTTTAGCTCCTAACAGGACAGTGGCAACACTAGCAACTAGACAAATGTGAAAAAGAAAGTTTTCTTAGTTTTCTCTGAAGTCTTGAGAGAAAGTAAGTACATCCTCACTGCTTTCAAGGGAATTAAGAGGGTAAGTAGCACCAGGTGCTGCTAATGCAATGATCTCCTACCAAGAGTGGACACCCCATGATCAGACAATGCTAGGGTCAAAAGAAACTGCAAAAACTACATCTCAGGCTCTACCAGACTCAATTAGCATGTTCAAAAGTTCATGACAGTACAATTAACTTATTGCTGCTAAAGGTGGTTCTACAAGCTACTGAATCACGGGGTTTCTCACAGGACTGAGTAGAGTCCTTTGAGAACTTTAGATGGTGAAGTTATAGCTCCACAGGAGGGTATTCAGCAGCTCAAGAGTCAGGCATTTTTTACATTAGTTGGTTTATACCAAAAGCATGGTTATAATGTGGCTCTAAATGAACCATGGCCATGTCTTTTCTTTTCCTGAGTATTATTGCCAAAAAACAACTATGTAATATTGATAGAGTGAGAACATGTGTTAATGGCTTCTTCTTTTACTTTCAAACTGGCTTCCAGTATAAAAAAATACTATCCTTTGCCTAAATAGGCAAGCAAAATATCTGTTTATAGAGACCATACGCCGATCAAGCATAATGGCTGTCCGCCGAATCATTGGTCCCCTTAAGCTGCCAAAACAGCCCTGACCCACGGAGGCATGAGCTCCACTAGATCTCTGAAGGTGTGCTGTGGTTTCTGGCACCAAGATGTTGGCAGCAGATCCTTTAAGTCCTGTAAGCTGCGAGGTGGGGCGTCAACGGATTGGACTTGTTTGTCCAGCACATACCAGAGATGCTCAACTGGATTGAGATCTGGGCAATTTGGAGGCTAAGTCAACACCTCAATCTCATTGTTGTAGTTCTCAAACCATTCCTGAGCCATTTTTGCTTTGTGGCAGGATGCATTATCCTGTTTAAAGAAGCCACAGCCATCAGGGAATAATGTTTCCATGAAAAGGTGTACATGGTCTGTACCACTGCTTAGATAGCTGGTATGTGTCAAAGTAAAATCCACATGGATGGGAAGATCCAAGGTTTCCTAGCAGAACATTGCCATCACTGCCTCCACCGGCTTGTCTTCTTTCCATAGTGCATCCTGGTGCCAGGTGTTCCCCAGGTAAGTGATACACACCCAGCCATCTACGTGATGTAAAAGAAATTGCTCCATAGTCCAGCTCTGTTCACATGCCCATTGTTGAGACTTTCTGTAGTGGACAGGGGTCAGCATGGGCACCCTGCCTGGCCTGCAGCTATGGTAAATGGACTGGTTCTTATATAGCGCCTTTCTACTCTATTAAACAACATGCCTCATTCAGCCATATTCATACAAGCACTTCTTTCTATGCTTAAGTGCTTTCTATCTAACAATCACACACATACAGATTGGAGCAACCAGGCATCAAACCACCAACCTTCTGATTAGTAGGTGACCTCCTCTAGCTCCTGAGCTACAGCCACCCTGATAATATGCGGCCCTATACACAACAAACTTAAAAGCATTCTTTATTCTGACAGCTTTCTATCAGAACCAGCATGAACTCTTTTTGCAATTTGAGCTACAGCAGCTCCTTTGTTGGATCGGACCACTTGGGCCAGCCTCCGCTCCCATGCATCATTGAGCCTTGGCCACTCATAACCCTGTCACTAGTTTACCACCATTCCTTCTTTGGACCACTTTTGATAGATACTGACCATTGCAGACTGGGAACACCCCACAAGAGCTGCAGCTTTGGAGATGCGCTGACCCAGTTGTCCATCCATCACTATTTAGCCCTCGTCAAATTCACTCAGATGCTTGTGTTTTCCCATTTTTCCTGCTTCTAACACATTAATTTTAAAGACAAAATGATCACTTGCTCTCTAATATATCCCACACACTAACAGGTGCCACGAGGATGCGATAATCAGTGTTATTCACTTCACCACTCAGTGGTAATAATGTTGCATTAATATTGCATTCCCCTATATTACGTATATAGTTAGTATTAATTCCCAATTTCTAAAACATGATAGAACAGATAAGCGGAAGAAAATGGATGGATGGATGGATGAATGCATGATAGAATGATTTGCAAAATGGTTACTTTCAAATTAAAATGCCAAAAGTCATTTGAAGTATATACTGTAGGTCAAAAAGCAGTGCAAGAAAAAGCATGCTCTTTTTTTATGTGATCATCTGAATGATGTGCAGCATTTTGCAATAGCTAATCCAGTGTCCTGTGTCACAGTTCATACCACAAAAAAGACTGATGTGCCAAGGTGCAAGAAACACCCCAGAAAAGCTGTAATTTTATGAAACTGCACTGGTCTTTACCAGGGCTCCTACTGCCAAAACACACTGGTTTATAACATTACAGCTTTGTCTAAAGTTCGGCACCATGTGTTGTGACCTGCCTCCCTGCTCTGATTGGAAACTCTTCGCTCCAGGATTTTCATGAAGGAGGTCATTGTTGCCCAGGTATCTTGGCAGGCTGCAATCTGTGTAGTGACAGACAAGCGCTGCCTCTGGCTCACCTGCTTCAGCTCCTCACAAAGGGAGGATTTTGTACAAAGAGCTGAACTCCCCGCATGGTTTATAGCCGACTAATGGAATCACACAGCTGAAGTAAGAGAGGAGGAGATTGGGAGATGGTATGGAGTAATGTGGCTTATCAGATAAAGCTGTACTTTATTCTTGCCAGGTCATTACACAACTGGCACTAACAGATGCTCAAACTCACAAACAGTTAAAACAGCTTACAAAATGACTGAAGGCAGCAGTGCTGAGCTCATTTTTAATGTACATATTTTTTTATTTTACAACTAAGTGGAATTTGATTCTTTTTTTTTTTTGCCTTGCAAGGAACTATAATGATGTCATGACCTTACTGCATTAGGTACTGTAAATATAATGAAAGCAACGAGTCAAGTTTGCTGACAAAACATGCAAAGTTTTTTTGTTTTTTTTGCAGAATTGTTTTAATTCAGTCACATTGGAAGGTTTCCAAACATAAACGGCCTGTTTAAGGTTCATGCCAAAACATTTCAATTGGATTTAAGTCCAGAGTTTGACTTTGACTCCCAGATGATCTTGATACATAATATGACGATGCCATGGAAATGCTAACAAATCAGAAAATAACATCACCAAGTGGTCCTGCCTGCATTCTCTGAACACTCCTGTTTCCTTCACATGGATATGTTCATGGATGCAGATATCAAAACAGCTGTGGTTGTTGTCTTTATCTTCAGCACCTGGCTGGTGTTAGGGCACAGTGAGCATAAATTCAGTTACTTTTTTTGTGGCAGCTAACTTCAAATGCAACCGCAGGGACCGAGCTTTGCAATTTCACTCCAAGGTCAGACAGTGCAACACTCTGTAAATGACCTGAGAGCAACATCTCAACTCTACAGGCCTCTGTTAGCATGCTAAATGTTAAAGTTCATGGCAGTACAATCTGAAAAAGGCTTGTTTGGAAGGGTTGCCAGAAGAAAGCCGCTTCTAAACAAAACATAAGACCACAGGACTTCTTGAAAAATGTCCTTTGGACAAAAAAGATCAAAGTAGAGATGTCTGGACATAATGCACAGTGCCATATTTGGCAAAACCTCATAGCAACTATCAAGCAAAGCAGTGACTAGGTGATGATTTGGGCTTGCTCTGTAGCCACAGGACTTGGAAGCAATTTTCCACCACTGACATCGATAAGTCAAAATTATGGGTCAGCATCTCAAATTTAATAACTCAAAATTCTGAGGAAATTGGAAATTCTGAGAGTCGTAACTTGAAGTTTTGATATAATAACCTGAAATTTTAAGATAATGACTCAAAATTTTGACTTAGCTCTGGTGGCATTTTTTTTCTTTGGTGGCAGAAACAAACTTCAATCCGTTGCAGACACAGAGTAAACCATGAATTTGTCTGAGTATCCAAAAAATTTTAGAGTCCAATGTGAGTCCGTCTGTCTGCCAGCTCAAGCTTGGTCAACACTGAGTAATGCAACAGGATTATGATCCCAAGCATGCCAGCAAATCTATGAGAGAATGGATGAAGAAGAAAAGAATCAAGGTGTTGCACTGGCCCAGTCAAACTTCAGCCCTCAGAGTGAAGAAATGCTGTAACAGGACCTGAAGACAGTTATACATAAATGAATGGCTGCACCACTTCAACTGACTGAAGCAACATTGTAAAGAAGAGTGGACCAAAATCCCCCACAATGATGTGACAGGCTGATAAAATCACACAGTGAATAATTACTTCAAGCTTAAGGTGGTTCTGTTGAATCATGAGGTGAACTTTGGTTTTCACAAACTGCTTTTGCATTTTTGTGTAGTTTTTGTTAATAAATGATGACAGTGTGTAATATGTCATGCGTTGTTTGTCTAGTTATATTTAAATAATTTTAAAACCTGCTAATGAGCATGCCCTTATAAAGCAGCGTATAGAGGTGACATTCCAAGGAATGACTATATGTAAAAGTAGAAATGCATCTTTACTTTCAGTTCATTCTTAAGGGCCAAAATGGTTGTTTCCCTCACATTACACACATCAGTCTCACTAGAATATTGTGTTGACATTATGAACATAAGCCAGGGATTCAAATTATGGTATGGCGCCATGGTACTTGGCAACATCCTCCCAGTGGAATAACTGTTGCTAGTAAAATCCTCTGAGCTGTCCGTTAAAATTAGCTAAAAAAAAAAAAAGATAACGTAACAAGTCTGTGTGTGAGACTTCTCGTGGTACCTGTGAGAAACCTCACCATAACCTGAGAAATCAAAACAAACTATAAAAAAAATAAATAAAATAAATACAAATTAGTAAAGTCAGTAAACATGAGCTAAGACTCTGACTTCTCTCAAACTCCTGGACAACAAACTCATGCTCCAATGGCCCTGACTGAGACACAGTCTCCTGACAGGTAATTATGCTATTTATTTGCTAGATCACAACCAGTAAAATAAAAGTCCATGAGCTTTGCTTCTGCTGTATCCTACTATTATCCCTTGGCCTTGTTTGGCAGGTGTTACCGTTTCGTGTTAAGGCTAAATCAGAGGTAATTGCCCTTCATTATATCCCTGTGAATCATGGGAGCCACAGCAAGGCAATGCTAAGCGGGTAGGCACAGGGTGTGAGGGTTAAATTTGGGACAGCCTGTAATGCACCCCTGCAGGCTAAACAGAAGCAGCAGGGCCGGGAATACTGCCGCACTCTTGTAATTGAGAGGTCATGATCCTCAATGAGTGAACAAAGGCTGTGTGTGTGTGTGTGTGTGTGTGTGTGTGTGTGTGTGCGGTGTGGTGCACTGTAGGGGTGAAAGTCCATGTGTGCAGTTGGCAGGTTTGCTGCAAAGAGGACACGTGAGAGAGAAAGGGAGGGGGTGGGAGAATCCTAAAACATATTACAGTCCTGAACTCAGCCAGATCAGAGCTGCCAAACACATGCCAAGCTGCAACAAAGGAGAAAGACAGAGAAAACAAAACAACACAGTCTGAGAACCTGGAAAAGCTCAATACAGACAGGACAGCAACACACCTCTCACAAGGAGAATGATTTTGGAGTATAAACATGCCACAGGTTTTTGGACAGGTCAATCCAAACATAGATGTAACCACCAAGAGCCAAATGCTGGCACAGCATAGTCTTCATCAATAAATCAGCAAACAGAGATTATTCCTCCCTTTTTAAACAAGGATGGGAAATTAGTTTTCTGTTTGTATGATGCTGTCTGTCTTTAAAAGCTGCTCACCCTGTTTTTAAGAAATTTTATTACTTCTGTATTCTTCTCAGGGAAAAGAAGTTTACTGTCAGGAAGCCCTTAAACACTTCATGCTGCTTTATGAGCTCTAACTACACCGTCTCGGTTGGAGACTGATAAGTTCTTTTTCATTGTACCTGGAATGCAGTGGTGCTATGCCCTTTATCCTGTTATTCCCCATGTGGATAAAATCAAGAAATGCTCCGCCTCAGTAGTTTGTCTCTCTTATCCTGCAGACTGCACATAAAAATGGATGACAGCAGGAAGACAAGTAAGCCAGCAACCCTATAAGATAACGAGTAAATAAAAACACAAAAATGATAGAAATGAGGCTAAAACAACAACTCGCCATCAGTTACTGTATAATTAATTACAAATAGATTATAGAGAGCTCTCTGACACAAACTGCTACATCTGGCCATAAACAATTGTGACCCAAATATATCAGCAGTGTGGCTGTTATTCATATATGGGAATTATAACCTCTGAATGATGCAAGTGTTTAAGTTACAAATGGAAAACTCTGCACTTGCAACAAGCTGCCATTTTTGCATTTTTATGCGGTAGCTATATAGCATGACCACATTATGATTGCCGTTTTTATTGCTAATGTCTGGTGTGAAGTAATATAGCCAAAATCATAGCCAGCTTGAGTTGCTTGGCCCTTCAGAGTTGAATAAAGGCCAAAAAAGCAAACAGAGAAAACCCAACCTGCCAAAGCTGTTCAGTAGATGGGAACAATGGCACGTATGGATCATATCAAAGTTAATGTGAATCACAAGTTTCCACTTGCAAATGGCCATCCTTGCACTGCTTACCCCTTTAGTGCCATTCCATGTGAAAAGCAGTGCTCCAGAAGAGGCGTGCAGAATGAAGAAGTTTGAAATATAACAGTAATCTGAGGGATTGAGGTTGGACTGGTTTTGGGAGAATCTTTTGACTTTTATCTTTTGACTTTTATTGTTTGCTTAAATCTAGGAAAAGAACATAGTTTGGGTTATGATCCATTGTTTCACAATGTTTCCCACATGTCAGAAGGCAAGTTAGCAAATATGCAACATGTTGATACATTTTAGGTTACCATTGTGATGAGCCCTGCAACAATGTAATCACTTCAAGCCCTTTATGGACCTCACATCCATGGCTGATTTGGAGTCATCAGTTAACCTAACGTGGATGTCTTTGGACTGTGGGAGGAAGCTGGAGTACCCAGAGAAAACCCACCAGAAACAGGGATAACAAACTTCACACAGAAAGTCGAAGCTGGGCTTGAACCAGAAACCGTCTTGCTGTATGATGTCATCAGTCACTCCAAAACCGTGCTGCCTAGCAGTGACAACGTCAGCAGGACATTAGGTTACTGCGTCAGACCTAATTATTAGTCACTCGTCAACATTAATGATTAAATGCAAGTACTGATCAGTTAATTAGTAAGTACTGTTTAACATGAAATGATCCAGGATCATCGTTCTTGTGCTAAAATGTCTGTTAAATCTTTGATAGCTGTCCTCAGGTTGGGTTCTGAACTCCATCACAGCTGTCAGGATAATTACTGTTACTAAAGCTGTCACTAAAACTGGCTAAATTCTTAAAAAGAAAAAACCTCTGGCAGGAGACTGTCCTCAACCCTAACCAGCTTCTTCATCCCTCCAAACACACACACACACACACACACACACACACACACACACACACACACACACACACACACACACACACACACACACACACACACACACACCATCCCACAGTCTCACTCCAACTGATAGTTTAAAGTTGGCAACCTTGCAGACAGCACAGTCATCATCTGGAGCTTAAACATATGGGCTTTTTGGCAGTGAGCAGAGACTTTGCTCAGCACATTAGCCAGTCAAATGTGAGCTACTTTCAGGACGCTGAAGGAAATTAGAGTGCAAGACTGAGTGAGAGGACAGGAAGAAAGGCCACGCACGGCTGAAGTAGAGGACAAAAAAGCAGCAGAAGTCAGATTCGTTCTCTGGGCTCTGCTAAAGAGAGCTGTGGGCTGTGAGGAAAGGCACAGACCGCTGTAGTGCACAGTCCACTCACTTCTGCGTTTCCTCAGGAAACACAGGGAGGGAGCAAACATCAACCACATGCTCCGGCCTTGAGATGACGTGCTAATTGAGTCCCGTGTTGGATGACTTTCAAAAATAAGCTTTCCTTTGTTCAGAATACTTCCCAGTCACATGGCTCAAACAGTAGTGAATGTATCTGAGTTCTGGTGAGTGTGAAGGTGATACAGCAGTCCTGTAGGTGCAAGAGCCAGTGAGGCTTTTAGAGAGGGTTCAGTGAAACATGCTGAGACAGCGTTTCCTAGAGCTCTGTGCTGCACTGCTCTCAAATTTGCCACTTTTGTGTCATTGCTCTCAGCACCATCAGGACTCCAGTCTTGATGAAATACATTTATAAATTTTTAGTACTTAGTGACTAAATACTAATTTAGGACCCTGTAACACCAATATTTATGACAGGAAACCTTCAGAGTAATTAGTTTTAGTTACTTAGTTTAGTTTACTTACCAGCTTCACTTAACTCTAGTCAAATTCAGACACCATGCCAGGCTTGACCATGGTTGTTGGTGTGATTGTTAACTGCTTGTAGTGAGGATGATCGAGATTGTGATTTCTCAGTTTGCTGACCAACTGCGCTGTGCTTTGGGACTCCAGTAGAATTGATCTTCTGCTGCGTTAGTGAAGACTAAGTGACCTGTGAGGAGTGTAAGGTTGGCTAATGTGAAGCGCAAGCTGAACTTTCTCCTCTTGACTGTCCTTCCTTATGGCGACCTGCAGCAGCCGTAACATTTGTTTTCATACGAGCTCCTTGTATTAAAAGCTTTGAAGGCTTTTCAAAGACCTCATCTGTCTCTACTTGTTTATGGGAATGTTGTGTGCTTCCAGATGGATAAAGCTGAAGTCTTGGCTTTAAAAGGCAGCATTGCTGCTGCTTGGGTGGCTCTGTTTTTGACAGCACGGCCTGTGTTGCTGTTTGTACCCTTGTGGGCCACTTTGGGATGAACTGAGGAGGGTGGAGATTGGGTTTCAGCCATAAAAATTCAGTTACTGTTCAGTTTTCTCCTTCTTGTCTCCATCTCCATCAGCCCTCCCCCAGACTCGCCACAAGCTCTAGCAGCCCCTTTCCTTCCATCCTCAGCCTGTGTGTTGTCTTGTGACCCACTTTGACAGCAAATCAAAGACAGGCTTTGCTGTGTCAACATCACAGGCAGCAGATGTATCATTCTTAGGCTGGCTCAGAGAGAGAGAATGAGTCGAATAGATAAAAGCATGGATCCTGTGTCAGAGCCATTAGAGCGGATCTTTTGACTAAAGTCTGAATCAGAGTTCACTGAACTTGGCCCTAAACAGCAAAAAGTATCAACAATTTGTAGAGAGAGTCCCAGGTTTTAATTCTGCCTTGTTTATTGGTCTAGACAAGACACTATCTCTACAGACAATTAACACTGAGGCTTACCTGTCTGACAGGCTAATAGAGAAGTCTGGTATATACAATAGATGTTTATGGAATAACTTTAATGTCCTACAGCCTCTGAGAAAAGAAAAATAAAGAAACCTCACTCTAAGTAACCACAAAAAAAAAGAGAGACATAATTGCAGCAGTAAAATTAATTGCTGTTGCCAAAACAACAGCAGCGGTTACTTTCTTTTCATGTTTCATTAGCAGCACACTGCTGCTGCTGTGATCCTGTCCTCTGGATAGTGGAGTTTGGCCCGTGTTGATCAGGATCTGGTTAGTTCACCACTTTTGCGGGTGGACAAATTTCTATCTCTGTATATATAATCATATGTTTATCTTTTTTTCTCCTGACTAGAAGAAAAGCTGCTTTGTTTGTTTTGTTTGACTTGAAAAAATCCACACATGCACTAATAACACAAAACAAATTCAATTTTTTTGACACATGCAAAGTTGGCGCAGCTTCTTTGCAGAAAGATACAGTTTGTGCTGCTCATGCATGAGCGAAGGTGATCTGATGGGAAAAATGGCCGTTTTACCCATTTGATGTCAAATCTACAGCACAGCATAGTTAGAGTGCAGAAGTGTGGTGCCCTATAAGACTTTGTGAAAAAACAAAATATTTTGTCAGTGGATACTCCTGCATAGATCCCCACACAGACCCTCGAAGACAGAAAGGAAATTAATGCTGCGCAGAATGAAGCCACATATTTTTGAAATTATAATAGACGTGCATGTGAAAAAGAACAGAAAATAAAAAGTCCAGCAGCTCGGTCCTAAGACTGAATAATGGATTTCCGAGGTTTTTGCTTGCTAAAGTCACTTTAGTAAATACAGCAGTAGGTGCTGTCCTTCGGCAGCTTCCAGAAGACTAAAAGGGTTTTAATGAAACCTGAAAGAGACAGGATCTGGTGAGCTGATGGACTCCATAAATGTCCAGTATTAGATGAGGTTCTTTTGAGCCAGGAATCATGCAAAAGTGACTGTAGTAAAGTCTGAAAATGAAAATACAGGGCAGCTCAGGGGGCCACAGTAATGCCAGCCCAAGGAAGTGATGAACCCTCTTCTTCTCCCCTAACCACCACTCCTCCAAAGGGTGCTCCTTCAAGCTGGATTTGAACCAGCAACCTAAGGATTTCAGCATCAAGCCTCTACAGTCCTCTACAGTTCTACAGGGGGCTCCTTCTGGATTTCTTATTGTTCTGCATATTTGTCACACTTAAATGTTTCAGATTGTCTGAAACGAACTGCCCCATTTTAAAATCATGAATTAACTGTGATTAAACACATTTTTTGGAAAGCTGAGTTCAATTTCACAAGCCACAGACAGGCCTGATTACTGCCAGACCTGTTGAATCAAGAAATGACTTAAATAGAGTCTGTCTTACTAAATGAAGTAGGCTATCGATCTCAAAAAGCAAGACATTATGCCACAATCTCATGAGAGTCATGATACAAAGTCAATGATATCTATGAATCTGGCAAGGTTTACTTAGGCATTTCTTTCTGTTTTTATTTTAGCTTTATTTATCAACATTTACATCGATGGTCAAGTATTTCTTACACATGTTGTAAACCCCCCACCTCCCATCCAGGTTGCATCCCCACAAACACCCACGCATGTACCAAATAGGCAACAGTTATTGAGTGTTGTGTGCAGCAGCAATCCAACCTCGTTGTCAGTCCACACAAAGCTTCTCACATTGGCCGTTTTGTGAATAATGAACAAATCTTTGCGGTGCATGCTACTGAGTCCCTCCACACATGCGTGTGTTGTGTGAACAAGCTTAGCAGCAAAAAAACAAAAAAAACACCGCCAACTTGTGGCCTGGCAATGGGAACTACATCGTTTTCACCGTTTCAAGTGTCTTCGTGTAGAGGCAGAGCATTTCTGATCCGCATCCATGTAAACGGGAGGCCGAAACGCATCAAAATGACACAGTTTCCAGTGGAAACGTTGTCGTGTAAACAGAGCCTTAAACTCCTCAACTTGGGCCAGCAACTTGTCCCTGACCCAGAGTGGGCACTCCACCCTTATCTGGCTGAGGACCATGGCCTCAGACTTACAGGTGCTAATTCTCATACCTGCCACTTCACACTTGGCTGCGAACTGCTCCAGTATGAGCTGGAGGCCACCATGCGATGAAGCCAACAGGACCACATCATCCACAACAAAGCTGAATTAAAACAAACTGCAAACAGAAACAGGCCAAAATTCCCCCACAGCAATGTCAAACACTCATTGCCAGTTATTGCTTGATTGCAGTTCTTGCTGCCAAGGGTGGCACAGGGGCCAAATATTTAATAATGACTCTTTTATGATGTAGCTAAAGGTGCTTCAGCTGTTAGTAAAATATGGTCACAGAACTGAGGTTTAAGGTTTATCTTTTGATTGTCTGTGTTTGACTGTAAGTACATCACAAGTCCCATGAGGCCCTCATGGCTCCACTGGACAATCTGAAACATAGCTGTCTAAGAAGTTTCTGGATTGTGCTCCTAACTCACGTCCACAATATGTATTTTTTATAAACACAAGGCTTAAGAATGACTCTCAGGTTAAGGCCCAGTGGTATGATGCTCCTTCTCTTTATTTTTCTGCTGTGCCTTGTGAATTCAGGGGGGCCTTGCAACACAGCTATCCTCTGGATTAGTCAGGAATGTGGCTTCATAAGGGGGTCTATAAAGGCACTTTTCATTTCCAAAGATCTTGGCCTCTATCAGTGGCAGCCTGCTGTGAAGCCTAAAAGCTAACTCTGTGATTACATTAGCACTGCTCACAGCAAGGCCCGCTACTGTATTAACAGCCACCTGGAGAATAATTGTCTCAACAAACATGCATATATGAAACAACACTGCATAAATGTAAACAGCCACAATTACATGTTGCATGTTACACAAAGTGTAAAACTGGAACCCACACAGGTACAGGGAGAACTCCACACAGAAAGACCCAGCCAAGCTTCAAACCAGGAACCTTCTTGCTGTGAGGTGACGGGATGAACCACTTCATTGCCATGCCACCAAAACAGTAACCATAAACAGTGTGTCAGTTTCACAGCATCAGTCACACTTCTTTTAACATTTGACAACTTTAATTCAGCACTGACTCACAAAGTGCTGCTGCCACACTCTGTGTAATGGGCCTCTCTGTGGCCACACCCCCAGTGAATGATGTCAGTGCAGGTGTTCCCCTTCAGTCATAGGCACAACACCTGACGAGTGTTGCACGTCTGAGTCAGTGTTCGTGGCACGTAATGGCAGACAATGTGAACTTGAAAGAACAAAACACAAACAAACAAACACTTTCAGGGTCAACACCTACCTGTGTGCTGTGGAACAAGAATGCAAAATGATATGTCTGTGTATTCTAGCTCTGCCTCCTTCCCCTCCACACTGCCTTTCCTAGGGTATTTAAAGAATGGGAGGCAGACACCTTCTCTACTTTTAAGATTAGGCTTAAAACTTTCCTTTTTGATAAAGCTCACAATTAGGGCTGGATCAGGTGACCCTGAACCCTCTCTAAGTTATGCTGCAATAGGCCTAGGCTGCTGGGGACGTGATGCACTGAGCGTTTCTTCTTCACTCACCTCTTTTCAGTCTCTGTGTGTTTATACCCCACTCTGCATTTCATCATTAGTTATTATTAATCTCTGGCTCTCTTCCACAGTGGTCTTTTATCCTGTCTCTCTCCCCTCACCCCCAGTTTGTCACAGCAGATGACTGCCCCTCCCTGAGCCTGGCTGTGCTGCAGGTTTCTTCCTGTAAAAAGGGAGTTTTTCTTTCCCACTGTTGCCAAGTACTTGCACATACAGGGTTATCTGATTGTTGGAGTTTTCTCTGTATTATTGTAGGGTCTTTACCTTACAACATAAAGTGTTTTGAGGTGACTGTTGTTGTGATTTGGGGCTATAGGTGGAAGAAAATGGATGGATGGATGGATGGAATAGTAACAGTACACTGCCTAACAAGGACATGTCATCAATAATTATAAACAGTCAGATTTAGGACAAAAGTAAGGCATAAGTAACAGGTTACTGATTCACACAGCATCTTTTGCAGAGGGTATAGATGCTGTTATTGTGGTTGTCATATAACTCACATTAATTGCTTTTAGAGCTCAAGCTTTTTCCTTAACAGTTGGATTTAGTGTTAAATTCCTTCTAAAATCATAGCTCTACTGTCACAACATACTGTGTTTGGTCCATTTGCTGTTAGACCACAAACAAATCGTCTTGGAACCAAACTGAGGGTGTTTTCACCTCGTGTGTTTGGTTTGGTGAAACAAACTGGTGTGTCTTCAGTGTGTTTGGGACCACCTCCACTCAAGAGTCTTGGTTCAGTTGCTTCAGTTCACATCCAAGTGCATGCACAGCACTCACACCTGTCCACACAAATTGCACCAACTGAGAAAATAAACCAAAGTCCAATTTAAAAATCCATTTTGAGCCATAAGGAAGTATAGAGTAGTAATTATTACATGAACATGCACATGCTAACAATGTTAACAGCAAATCCAAAGGGAGTTAATTAGTTAAACTATAGCTTTCATTTTAGCACAGGTTAATGTTAATGCGACTCAGTTTACAGTCAGGTTGTGTTACCATACGTTTATCTTTTTCATGCACATCTGGGAACCATTTCCTGCCCACCGGAAACATGCACACAGCTGTGCATTAATGTGCACACCTTGTGTATGGATATTCCTCAAGATGTACACACCAGCTTGTATTGTGAGTTAAACTACACAGCTCTGACAACGTGCATTAACAAAAAAACATTTCATGTTACTCTCAGTCAAAATGAATCCACTGCTGAACACAGGTGCTGTTTGAACTCAAACCTGAGATTTGACTGGGACTCAGTGAACTGATACTCAGGCACGTGCCTCAGTAAAAATGGATGTAGCAACGCCAATGTTAGATATCAGACCGTATTTGGTGTCCTTCAGGGAAGCTCAACTCAGCTTTCTGCTGGCTCTGCTTCGGTGAAGCCTGTTACCCTTTGGCCAAGTGCAATAAGAAGATAAAAGCACACAGGTCAGTTTCTGTTTTCCTTGAGGACGAGGAAACAAAAATGTTTCCCTCATCCTCACAAAGAGAACAGCGATAAATGCTTGAGCTGTGAGTATGTGTACTTTATTTATACTGCACATGACATTTACTTTAAAGTATGACCTGTGCTGGTTCGATATGGGGGCTGATAATGCAATAAAAAGTTATTTATGTGCACATTACCAAGTGATGCACGTAGTCGTATTCTATGTCTTAGAGACATCTGAAGAATGTTTTAGATGCTCTAAATATAAACTATGACCACTACAATCTTCATCATACCTGTTGGTTTCTCCCCACTCAGATCACAGTACAGTCCATTTCTTTTCCCCTGCCTCCAAATAAAACAAAGAAATATGGCCAAAGTTTGCCCACACTAACAGTTATTTCTCTACTTAGGAATCCATTACTACAAATTTTCCTGGTAGACGTGAAGTTCAGGAAAGTTTCACATTTAGGAGCCCTGTTATTTCACTGGCAACCACACTGATGGAAACACGCTAATTTTCATTTTAGTGTTTGCAGCTTTTTATAAGTTGGGCACAACGTCTACTTGACAGGTGACAGGAAAAAGAGGCCGGGATTTGCAGAGGCTTTGCAAGAGCCATGGATCTGTTGACCTGCTCAGTAGCAAAGCAGAGGGTGGTGTTGTGGATTGGAGGGGTGGGGAGGACTTGCTCACCATCGCAGCCTTCAGTAATGCATACACACGCAAACACATGAGAGGCTGGTCTTTTCCCGATCAGTGTTTGGCTCAGCCCCTCATTACTCTACAGCTCAGGCTCATATACAGCCTGTGATGGAGCTGCAGTTTACATGAGCTCATACACTTCAGATGATCCAAACCTTGGTCAGCTCGCTCACTTGTGAGGAGGTGGAGGACACTGAGGGCATTAGAATACAGCACTCACAAACACAAAGGGGAAGGACCCCTGATATCCTCTCTGCTTGAGGAAGACATCACCAGTATTGAGTGATTTACTGACTGCACATATTTATCTCCTGGTGCACTGGATGCCAAATAAACTACAATCTGAGACCTCAGTCTCTTCCTACGCTTTCATCCCACTCACTCATCATTTTATTGGTGATTCTTAAACTAGGGAGAACAGTTTAGGCCTGTTAGCCCTGCAATAAGCTGGCAAACTGTCCAGGCTCCAGCTCCCCGCAGCCCTGAACCAGATAAGCAGAAGAAAATGAATGTATGGACAGTTTAACATGCACATGATGAAAATTCTATTAAAATGTATTAAACTTGAAAACATGAAAACGTTTAATATTTTTAAGGTATCTCCACTATCTCCACGACCATTTGCTTTTTTCTGGCCCAGTTTTCAACATGTTTTTGGGTCAAATAGTATTGATGATCGTGCAGCCTTATTTGGACCTAATTCAATATGGAGTCAAGTCCGGTGCTTGCCAGGAAGTTAGGAAAGTTGACAGTTTTTTTTTTTTTGTTTATTTTAGTTTGGGGGACAGCACGATAGTGTGGTGGTTAGTGCTCTAACACAGCCGGGATAGGCTCCATCTCCCCTGTGACCCTGGGATGGATGGATGGATGGATGTATGGTTACTCAGAGTTCATACAGTTTACACAAAATATGTATTTGGACCATCGATTCCAAGCTCATGAGTGAAAATCCTTCTTCCATTAAGCAGCTCCTTCAGATGAGGTTAAATAAAAGAAAAACGTGCGAAACAGCTAATATGCTTGTACTAATATTCAAGAAGCAATATTGAATATAAAACTAATATTCAAAAATATTACAAAGAACTGTGTATAGTACAATAAAGAGTGTTACGTGCAAGTAAACAACAAACTGAAAGATGGTTGCAGCACACAGCTAAGATAGTCCCAGTGCCAGCATGTGTTTGT
The DNA here is from genome assembly GCA_024447675.2 of Pterophyllum scalare. Taxonomy (NCBI): domain Eukaryota; kingdom Metazoa; phylum Chordata; class Actinopteri; order Cichliformes; family Cichlidae; genus Pterophyllum; species Pterophyllum scalare. The sequence continues at coordinate 28,955 of JAMQGT020001025.1, forward strand.
GCTTTGTAGGGCTGATGAGCAGCTATAGCAGCGATAGCAGCTAGATAGCAGTGTACACGCGGGTATGCCTACAAGGCAAACCCGCGTGTACACGAGTCACCGTGATGTACGTGCGGATACACATTTCCACTTCACATGATTGTGGGCTAATCTCTCAGCCATATCTTTGCACCTGTTGTGTTTTACAATGATGTCATGGTGCGATAGGGCAGGTGTGATTTTTTTCAACACCTACTGTGAGGTCCAGCAAAGGCTCTCAGGATGAGTTCCTCTGTTCTCCTGAATTAATACACACACACAGAATTATGAAGGAACTGCCAGTGAAATATGCATCATTTGAACAGTAAACTGTAATAATGGAGCCTTAAAGCTACATTATGACTCAGAGTCCTTGATATATAAAGCTGGATCCACTTTTTACCCTCTTTAGCATTTATATTGTAGTGTATATTATCAAACAAAATTTCAGTTGATCAGATTAAAATAAATGTTTTTATTGCCACCTGGGAGCACTAAAAACATAGGAATGGTGTTTTTTTTAGGTGTAGGATCTCAACAACGTGGCAACAGAATTTTGTGACAGCTTCAAACACTGCATCAAAAACAATATGGCTCATTTTAAGCAGCTGATTGAAAAGTTTTATTTTGTACATTCACAGAATTCAGCCCACCAGTTCCTGCACTTGGAAACAACCTACTGACGCTGAAAGAGTAGTGTGTGTGTGTGTGTGTGTGTGTGTGTGTGTGTGTGTGTGTGTGTGTGTGTGTGTGTGTGTGTGTGTGTGTGTGGAAGGGGGTTATAGAACCAAAGCATGAGCATAAAAATGTTGATAGGACGTGAAAAGTTTATCATTATTTTATGCCGTTTTTTTTTTTATCCTTTATTACTCTGAAAATATTGTTAGGTGCAGCTTCAAGTACTTCTTTATTAATCAATAAGCGTTCTCCATAGGTTTGCACTACATTTGTGTTGTAGCTAATATATTTGTGTACTCTTATGCTATTCAGATTTTGCCTTTCCTTACAGTTAAAGCTTTCCCTTCAGAGTGAGAGGAGCAGCTTCTGCAGTTCTCCAGCTATGATGAATGAGATGACAAACAAGTGCCCCCCTTGCCCCTGTGACGGGAAGCCACATGTGCATGCAGTTAAGTCTGCTTTACTCATGTGAGCTGCACACAGGAAAAAAGTGACTGTGTGTTTGTTTGCACAGGCACAAAAGGGCCTTTATCACCTGAAAGCAACACAGGTGAATGACATCATGTGTCCCACTGTGGGGCCACAGAGAACTGGGATTAGAAGTGTGTGTGTGTGTGTGTGTGTGTGTGTGTGTTTTTCTGTAGCGTGAGTCATTTGCTATCATTTTTCCCATGAGAAAGGACAAGACACACAATCAGCTTTCATGATTCTTGGGTACAGTCATATCTATTCAAGTAACAGTAACATGTTAACATGCGTCATAGGGAGGTTACCTGTTTATGCCATACTTTTTTTTTTAAGCAGTTAAAACTGATTGTTAAAAAAAGCATGGGAATAAATACTGGCACAATTGTTCAAAAACCACAGTGTAATGTCACATCTAAGTGACACAATCATGCCACACACACAGGGGCTGCTGGTGTTCCTGTACATGTGACACCTAGGCTATAGTAACATAGGTACACCCAGGGACAACAAACACAACAAGAGTGAAAAGCTGTCAGTATCAGAATGAGGTCATCCGGACCAATAAGGCTGAGCTCTCTGTGCATCACTGATTTCTATTAATGCCAATGTTTTCCTGGTTTACTTCAGTATGCTTTCTGTTGTCAGATAAAGCTTTATCCACCCTCTGATCTGCTGCTGAGAGCTCAGCGACAGCAGAAAAAAAGGAAGCATGTTACTGCATGTGAGTAAACTTTAAGAGTCGGGTCTCCTCTGTGTAACTTATTTAAATTAGCTGAAATTGTTTGATTAAAACAAAGAAGGCCGTATAAATAACAGAGAGAACAAAGAACAAGCACATTTCATTTCCTCCTTCATTAAAATTACATTAACTTTTTGTTTACTTTTGATTTCCTCTGCTTCCAGCCAGAGAATCACAGAAACAGATGCCACCCCCACCCCTGGATTTCTCAACCTGAGCTTCCTTCAGTGCCCACAGGTCCCCACTTCATCCCTGCGTCCTTCTGCTTTCTCTTCTGACGATAAAGGAGGACAGGAAAACACGATCTGGATTCACAAACTACACAAATTCAAGATCTTTGGTGTTTGTTTTTATGATGATTATCTATAACTATATGAAATAATAATTTATAGAAAACTATAGATTTTTCTACTGTATGTATTAAAAATACCCAGTCCACGTGAGCGAGACGCCTCCATATGAACAGAAAGGACAAATGCTAATGTGGCACAAAGTCAGTGTAATAACTGAATAGTTACAGTAACCTTTCTTTCCTTTCCGTGTTTATGAAGCAGCAGTTTGAGCAGATTTAAAGCAATCTCACTTGTGTTTTTGGCCACTGCTGGTCTATTACTTATTTGAGCATCCAGCAAATAAACAACTACAGATGAATATGTTCATGTGTGGTTCGGGCTTAAAAAAAAAAAAAAGCCAGCTGCTTCCTAAAGCTGAAACTGACACTGAGACAGTAACACTGTGAGCTTTAAAACAAAAACAACAGGCAAAAGTGAAAGATATGAAATGCTGGTGGAGTAAATCACAGAATCCTCAGTGCTCTTTTCAAGCAAAACATCCTCGATCATATAAATTATTAATGAAAACCACTCCAAAAACATCCAAATAAAACATTTTTTAGCCTCACTAAAATATTCTGAGGATTTAAGTTACGTTGATCTGCTGTATTTATTTGAAATACTAATGAGTATTGCAGTGCTGTCATGGTAATCTGGCTGTGTTTATTTTGCTATAAATGAGACAGTGACAGTGTTTACCTGCCGGCCGAAAGATTGGAATGCTGTCGTAATCGGGTTACAATGAAAGCGCGTTGATGTGCTGAACAGAATACTGGACACTGTGGGTATGCAGAGCAGTGATGTGGTTAAGGCTTCTGATGACAACAGCAGCTGGTGCTCTCCGCTCTGACTCCCTGTTGGTTTAAAAACAGCAGGAGTCACATTGTTACCGCATCAAAAGCCGCCCTGATACACACACTTTAATCGACTGTATGGGACTTTTCAGCCTAACCTGCCCAGGCTGCTTTTAAAGGCTGTTGTACACATTAAACCTTTGCAGACACTGTTATGTGGCTCTAATCGGTGTTCAAAACCAGACACAAGTAAACACACGTGCAAAGTAGGCCGTGTCCCATCAGCTCACACGCTGCAAAACTCCTTTTTTCTCCCAAAGCTCAGAAGAGTCCTGGATCTGCTTAGTTACTGATAGCTTTCCATTTTCAGGTGTAATTTAGTCAGCACAAAATACACACTTTCCAGTCTTCAGCATGTCTCAACACAAATGACTCAAAGCAAAAACAAACAAACAATACGCCAACTGAACCAAGCAGAGTGCTACATAACATCA
>JAMQGT020001026.1:0-12030 GCA_024447675.2 Pterophyllum scalare
TTTCTGCAAAAGGAGGGTCTACTAAATATTGATGTCATTTTTCTGTTGGGGTGCCCAACTTATGCACCTGTCTAATTTTGTTTAAATAATTATTGCACACTTTCTGTAAATCATATAAACTTCATTTCACTTCTCAGGCAGGTTTTCATAATTTGCACACAAAAAGACAAAGTCAGTGATTCAAATCATTAAAGATAAATTAGAGACAGAAGCCACAGCAAAAGACTAAACTAGTCGCCATCATAATGCTTCAGTCACACTAAGAGGATGGAGACCAAAGATTGACCAAAATGATGGTGACTGTGAACTTGCTGCCTCATTTCCTTTGAAATGGTTGCTTTGAAGATGGGGATCAGGTCTGCGATCACTCCCAGTAAGCTTGCATATTCAAAGCATCTTAATGGCCATAAAGCAGCAATGAGATGGCAATAAGTCAGCCTGGTATCAGCGTTACCGTTGAAAAGGTTCAGGTCAGTGTGTTACATGCAGTCTGTTTGTGAGAATTCTTTGATAAAATAACAGAAATCAAAAATCTGCTCTCATCTGTTGAAAATTCCAAGACATCTGCATACACAGAGATTCACATGAATGACTCAGATTTAGAGTCCAGTCAGTCACTGTGGTGGTTTCTACTTTGACTTGTTACAGCTCACATTTCCTACAGCTGCATTCAAAGTCCTTCCCTCCAGACAGAAGTATCAATCCACTAATCTCAGTTTTATATTCCCTGGATGCGAGTGTAAAAATGTTTGCATTAGGACATGTGCATGTGCATGCATTTAGCTGGACCTGCTGTTGGTGGTGAGTCCTGTGCCTAACTATTTTTGACTGTTAATTTTTGTCATAAAAACTGTTATGGTATTTCACGTAGATGTTATTGTCGTGCACATTCTTTATCATTAAGGTTTCATCGCACTTCCTTTTTCACTGTCCTCTTAAAAGCAGCTGGGATGGGCATTGATCTGTACGAGTTGTTGGGCAGTTCAGCTGAAGTAGAAAAAATGAGGGAAGAATGATCGAGACGCACAAACGTGGAAAGAAGGAGAAAAAAATCAAACTGAGGTAGATTATAGAGAGGAAGACAGATCCCGTGGTGGGTGTGGGAGGAGTAATGATATTACCGGTATGCTGACCTGGGAGGTCCATAACAGCAGGTCTATCATTACGCCATAATTAGCTTCTGCTTCTGTGGTGGCGGCGGTGGGGGGACATTTGCGTTGTTTGTCAATCGGTAACAGTATTATCCCGCCGGCTGCCACAATGCTCCAGCAACATCATTACAGCCGGCACTCAATCAACAATTACCCCGCCGCTCAAACAACTTTCAGCTTGAGTTTGGGCCGCTTTCACGCAGGGAGTATGTTCCTTCTGCCAAATTACAATAATTATGATTCATTTATAGCTGTGATTGACAGCTGAGCGAGGTCTCATGAAGTCTCTCCCACCTCACGGTGTGCAGCGTGTTGAACGTTGCAGGTGAAGCTGATATTTAACATGTACTGCTGCCTTCTGACAGTTTGGAAAGTTACTGCTCCCTATTATATGATGATTAGACAAAAGTGGACCTTTTCTCCCATCACCGCTGTTAATGGCATATTAATTTGCTGTATTGAATGTGGCAGCCATCGGCATCAGAGGGGAGCGCTGAAACACACATGCTAACTCGACAGAGCCTTTCAGTTCTCTTCAGCTTTATTTAAGCCCTAATGGGAAATCAGTGAAAGGTATTTAAAAAAAATAGCACATGTAAAATCACTTTGGCATGTTGTGGCAAAAGAGAGACATTTTTACACTTAAGGCATTTAGCTGACACACTCCACAGAGACTCACAATGAGGGAACGAGTCATAAAATCCTCATTCCTCCATCACCAACGTCACACTGAAGACATTTCCATTTTACATTTGAGCTGCAGCTTTTATTCACACAGACTAAAATCAGAAAACTAATCAACTCTCACTTCTCTTTGGTTCTCTGTGCTAAACTTCAACCTTTTCCCAACCAACAAACTATAAAAGACCGCTGCAGGTAAAATATTTGACTGTTTATCACAGCTAGGCTGTTCATGAAGTGCTTTGTAACACATAGGCAAAAACCGGGGCAAATACAGGAATTAATCATTTGTACAATCTGCTGGTTTATTCATGCTTCCACTGGCCATACTTTAGCTCAAAGGGCGTCAGGTTCTTAGGCCTGTTTATACTCTCATTTCAACTTTTAATCCTATAGGCAGCATAAAGGACTGATCTAGCTTCCAGGCCTGAATAGTGGAACTAAAGCAGCAGTGCCATAGCTATGGTACAAAACCACTTGTGTTCATATAGAAATCTAAAGGAAAATGTCTGTCTGCTGGGACCTTTGTAAACACTTTCCTGCTGAGTTTATGGACTCTTCAGGTCATACCATCTAAAAATATAAGCTGTGAGTAGCACTGTAATTATTTCCAACATTTTAGGCCTGAGAGGCTAAAAACACTGAAGGCTTCCCAGGTATTCAACCTGAGTGGCTTTGGCCCTTTGGAGGCCATCCAGAGACCAACCTGTCATCATGTGAGTCGTTAAAGGTCACATGAACCAAGGTGTGAGCCCTTTGTGAGACATTGCCTCAATCTGCCATTGGATGAATTAGGCCCTAGTTACACAGGCCTAGAGACTCTTTGGTGACTGCCTAGCAACCACCGGTCGCTATCAACAAATGGAGAATGTACGCCTTCAAAGTAAAAGTGACATATTTGAAATGTGTTGGCTTCAGTGGGGCAACTTTTAGTTTGAAGGCGAACATTCTCCGTTTTAAGGTTCCTGTTGGTGGTTGGCGTTGTCCATGCAGACTATGGGCAAATGCAGCAATCTGCTATCAACCAAAACAATCACAAGAACTGTGGAGCATCACCCTCGTCTGTGACCATTTCGCCTGGTGACAGTCAGAAAACACTTGACAGCCGGTGGAGGAATACACATTTTTCTCTGGTGAGGTTGCCCTGGGGTTGCCAGCTGATAACTGGTGTTGCAGGCAACCACCTCTGTTCAGTGATGGTGGTTCACAGATGGTTTCCTTCACTTCATTACTCTGTTTATGCTACTCTTTGTCACATGTAACATGAAGTCTAACACATGGACAAAAAAATGAGGCAAAAACAGAAATTTACAGGTTGCTGCTATTTTAGCTTTTCTACACAATCCACTTGATAATTCTGCTATGTCTCCTCAGTTTTGTTGGCTGTGCTGCTCATGCTCCTGTTTGCCAATTTCTGCCAAACAAACCATTTCTATCATGTTGTCTGGATAGTCGAGTTTGGCACGTTTTCTGTCTGTAAAATACTCCTGAGAGCCTGTTTTTGATCAGCTACCATTACCTCTGAATCACACAGGAAGCATTATCTGTGACAAGTTAGCAGTTAGCTCTTCTTTTTCTGCAGGAGCATTTGGTTTTACAACAATATCATGCTGGCTTATGGTATGCCAGCAGTGACTACGGGAAAGAAATGCAAGATAATGAGACAGTTCCCACTTCCAGGAATACCTCGAATCCAAAGTTGTTGAAAACCATTTTGCTTGGTTTTCTTGTACTCGTGGTTGGGAATTCCTCTATAATGTACAACGGGCCATTTAGGGATATGGGAGTGCCACATCCCACCACACCATCAATTCAGTAGTAGTCACCCCCTCATTGGCTGCCACCTCCTGCCACACAGCATGCGCTTTGTGTCAAACCCTGATCCAAATGAATTGTCTTTATTTTCCTTAACCTGCTCACATTATTCAGCTTGTTCATCATGTGCACCATCCTGACCAACTGTTGCTTCATGGCCATGTCCGAGCCAGCGTACTGGGCCAAATACCTGGAGTAAGTACAGCTGGAAACTTTCCTGTCTTGATTTGTCAAATATGTAAATTCACATTTTATTATTGACCTGATCAGATGTGTTTCTTTCACACTAAAGTAGCTTGTTGTTGCTAAGTAATGCAAGGTAGGCATAAAGAAAATGGGCCACAAATGACATTTTAGTGTCTTCTTTGTGTCAACTCTACTCCCATAAACTGGTACTGTTAGTGTTCATAGTGCGCATAAAGATGTATGCGCCACTCAATCAAAAATAGAAGCAAGTCTTTGATGCTTTGGGACTAAATTCCATTTACTTCAATTGAACTGAGTTTTTAAAACTGAAGCTACTTTGACAGCACATTGGGATAATTGGAAAAATGCATGTTTGGGACTTTGGGTGAATCGACCTTTTAATGTACAGTAGTTCACCACCGGCTTCCAGCTGTGGAGGCAGCAGCTGCTGCTGGTGCTGCAGCTGCTCGGTCAGACCTGACGTGACAGACTCGCTTTGCTCCCGCCTGCTCTTTGTATGCTTGAATTGATGCGAGTCGGGTCAAACTTGTTTCTGAGGACAAAATAAATAAGTGAAAGATGTTTGGTGGAGAGTTTTATGAATATTTATCCCGACTCTGTCTTCCACCCATCCATCTTCTTCTTCTCTTTATTTCACCTTTCTTTGTCCTTCATCTCTTCCACATCCATAACTTTTTATTTACCTTCTCGTCCTTGCTCTTTGCCTGCACAAACATTTGTCTTCTTTTCTTCCTTTACCTTGTTACTGTCCAATTCTTTCCTCTCATCTATCTTTTTCCTCTTACTTTAATTTTCTGTTGTTTCTTTCTCCTTTTCTTTTTGTTTCATCACAAAATGACTTCCTTCCCTGAGGTACTGACAAACATTATTTCCCCTCTTTTTCCTTCACATTTAGGTATACCTTCACAGGTATCTACACATTTGAATCTCTCATTAAGATCCTGGCAAGAGGGTTCTGTGTGGGACCCTTCACCTTCCTGAGGGACCCCTGGAACTGGCTCGACTTCAGCGTCATTGTCATGGCGTGAGTCAAAGTCACACACACATAGATTTAGGTGCTAAAGTAATGTGAGAGTTGTTACAAGTGAATGCCATGAACAGTGTAACTCCCACATATTGCAGTACAGAGAGTATCTGAAGGGTGTGTCTTTTAAACAGCACCAGTTCTCCTGAGTACACTTTCACACAGTGTCTTATCTGAAGTTATTTTTTTTATGACTCCATCTGGATGTCCTTGTGCTACTCTAGAATAAATTTGGGACCAATCAAATGCATCCCTGATGGATTTGCAGAGGGCTACATGCACAGTTTGCTCTCATTAACTGTAGAACAGCTGCAGACAGAGGCCAGTGACTTCATGAAAAACTCTAAGATTGTGAACTCTGACAGAAGACCTGCACAACAAACTGCCCTGTTTGTGTTTACACCACTGAGACCACTGTATTGCAGGTGGTTTCCTGAAAAAAAATCACAGTTTTTTTATATGTGGACTGTGAATGAAGAATGGAGGACATCTTGTCCCATTTTCCAACTGTATATAAGTAAAGCCAAAATATTTTGAACCAGAGTTGTGACCAGGAGGTGGAAACTTGGTATCCATGTCCCGCTTCCTGCCTGCTACAAATGTCACCACACAGTGTAGACAACATTTGAACTCCACTTTGCCCACAAACATCAACTTTTGGGGCTTACAATAAAGCCAACCCTGACAAAACCTGCAGTTCCTCTACTGGCCACTTGAAGCTCCAACAGTGAATCAGTCCTCATAGACTCCCATGTTAACATGTCCAATGTCAACAACAATAAACAGCAATAAACATGTTTACAGCCTGATACAAAAACACTGTTTTTGTCTCTATGGATAATTTCTCCAATCATAAGAACTATGATTTTTTTTAAAGCTCAATTATTTAAACTTTAAGGCTTAAAGTTTGCATTTTTAGGGGTGTGGCCAGGTGACTGACAGGTGAAGGGCAATACAATTCAATTCAGTTAATTCAATTTTATTTATATAGCACTAAATGCCAAGATTCACCTGAAGGTGCTTTGTACTGTGGGTAAAGACCCTACAATAATTACAGAGAAAACCCAACAGTCAAAACGACCCCCTATGAGCAAGCACTTGGCGACAGTGGGAAGGAAAAACTCCCTTTTAACATGAAGAAACCTCCAGCAGAACCAGGCTCAGGGAGGGGCAGTCATCTGCTGCGACTGGTTGGGGCTGAGGGGAGAGAGACAGGACAAAAGACATGCTGTGGAAGAGAGGCAGAGATTAATAAAAACGATTAAATACAGAGTGAAGTATAAACAGAGTGAAAAGAGGTGAATGAAAAGAAAAAAGTGCATCATGGGAACCCCCCAGCAGCCTAGGCCTATAGCAGCATAACTAAGGGATAGTTTAGGGTCACCTGATTCAGCCCTAACTAACTGTCATTTTGACTGTTGGGTTTTCTCTGTATTATTGTAGAGTCTTTACCTTACAGTATAAAGCACCTTCAGGTGAATCTTAGGATTTGGCGCTATGTTCATGGCCATGTTCATCCCCTGATCTCTACAATCATTGACTGTGGTTCTATTTCCCAGATTCTTTGGCAGGTGTGACTCTCCTATAAGAAATCATGATTATATTGATACCCTGCTGGACTTGTTTTATATGATGCTCATAACAAATAATAATCCAATCCAATTTTATTTATAAAGCGCTTTAAAATCACCACAGAGTCCAAAGTGCTGTACAGTATAACAATAATAAACATAAAACAACTCAATAAAAATGCATTAAAATACCTGAGAATTACATAAGAAATACAAAAAAAGTTTAAGTTGTAAACTTACAAAAGTTTAAGTAAGTGCGCACTGTGGTAACCAGCTGATGTGACAGTGACAGCAGGACCATGTCACTCATTCTTTTGACTTTCACTAAGTAACTCAAAGTGGTGCCAGAAAGACTCTAAATCTCAGTTCTTACATGAACGTTAGTGTTTGAATAAAGCCAGCATCACAGCTTTTGGCACAGATCAAGAAAAAAGACAAAAAATCTCATTAACACAGAAGAAAATTATTTACTCAAAAATAAATAGATTTAACCAATGAACAGATAAATATGCATGAAACTGAGACAATCCAAGATTAGCAGGAAATGGTAGTGATTCTGCTTTTTCAGGCGTTTTAATGGAGGGGAAAAAATCTGGTGAAAGAGCAGAAATGACCAGCAGAGCTGCAGAGCGGTGTGTATGACATGACTCAGTTGTTGTTCTGATGGGATTAATGCTGTGGAATTAAAGAATAAAGGCTTTTCTCACATAAACTTGTAAATATATGCTCAGTATCCAAAGCCAAGCAGAAGGCACATTTGCAAAGTAAGGAAAAACTCTGCTGTCTGATTTCATTGTGCTGCCAGTTCAAACGCGCTGACCAAAAAGCTGCAGCATCAAACTGTGTGTCATTAATAAGTATAAGCCTGGCTGGTGATGACAATCCCCACCTCAGAGTAACACCATACATTACATTTATTTCCTGATACTTAAACTCTTCTCTGCTTTCACCTTTCACTGCTAACATCAGCCTAAAATATTCACATCACAAATACACTAATAATGAAAAGCTGCTTACAGACTTCTGTTGAGTGATGCTGATCCATTATCATATATTACAGCCTGTATTGTTTTACTGAAAGCACACTTGAAGAACTCTCCACTAAAGCCTGTCCTAAACTTCACGGTTTCTTCCTCTGCCTGAGCTCCAGCGCTCCACTGAGTCTCATGAAACTCAGCTTTGCAGTTTTGGTGGAATGGCACTGACAAGCAGACAAACTGAAAACATACATGGAGGAATAGTATGACATTCTGAAAGGGGCCAATTTCCATAATAAGGGCTTACTTTTGAAATCTTAATTATACTTTTTACTTCTGCAACATTTTGAAAGCTGGACTTTCACTTGGCTAATGTATCTACTTCCATCATTCCTCATCTGCACTTTGGACAACGGGACAAGTAATGGAGTCATTTTCAGGGGGGTGAATAGGCTGAAATCTTTACTCACTTCGGCATACCATTATTATTTTTCCCCTGTACATACATACAAAGCTTTTTATCTAAATTTTTATTGGATTTTAAATGAGTATTTCTGATGCACTGCTCAAAAAAGTTAAAGAAACAATTTTTAAACCTCTGTGATATTGATGTGGTCAGTAAGTATCAGAGGGGGTTGCTAATCAGTTTCAGCTGCTTTGGTGTTCATGAAATTAACAACAGGTGCACTAGAGGAGCAACAGTGAGACACCACCCAAACAAGAATGGTTTTACAGGTGGAGGCCACTCAAATGTTCTCCTCCTCATCTTTTCTGACTGGTTTTCACTAGTTCTGCATGTGGCTAGGGTCAGGGTCACTGCTGGTAGCCTGAGGCCATACCTGGACCCTACAGAGGCTGCACAGGTAGTCCAGCTCCTCCAGGATGGCACATACATACGTGCCATTGCCAGAAGGTTTGCTGTGTCTCCCAGCACAGTCTCAGAGCATGGAGGAGATTCTTGGAGACAGGCAGTTCCTCTAGCAGAGCTGGATAGGGCCGTAGAAGGTCCTTAACCCATCAGCAGGACCGGGATCTGCTCCTTTGTAGGAGGAACAGGACGAGCACTGCAGAGCTACAGAATGACCTCCAGCAGCCACTGGTGTGAATGTCTCTGACCAATCAGAAACAGACTTCATGAGGGTGGCCTGAGGGCCTGATGTCCTTTAATGGGTGTTGTGCTCACTGCCTGGCACTGTGGAACCTGACTGGCATTTACCATAGAACACCAGAATCAGTAGGTCCACCACTGGTGCCCTGTGCTTTTGACAGATAAGAGCAGGTTCATCCTGAGCACATGTGACTGATGTGAAAGCATTTGGAGAAGCAGTGGAGAACATTATGCTGCCTGTAACATCGTTCAGCATGACTGGTTTGGTGGTGGGTCAGAGATGGTCTGGGAAGGCATATCCATGGAGGGACACACAGACCTCTACAGCCTAGGCAATGGCACCCTAACTGCCATCAGGTATCAGGATGAAATCTTTGGACCCATTGTCAGACCCTACGCTGCTGCAGTGGGTCCTGGGTTCCTCCTGGTGCCTCATGGGGTGAGAGTATGTAGGCAGTTCCTGGAGGATGAAGAAATTGATTCCGCAGACTGGACCCACGCTCACCTGACTTAAATCCAAGAGAACACCTCTGGGACATTATGTTTCAGTCCATGCGACGCTGCCAGGTTGCACCTCAGACTATCCCAGAGCTTAGTGATGCTCTGGTCCAGATCTAGGAGGAGATCCTGCAGGACACCATCCATTATCTCACTGGGAGTCCCAACGTTCTCAGGCATGTATAAAAGCATGTGGGGGCCACACAAACTACTGAGAACTGTTCAAGTTGCTGCACTAAAATTTCAGCTAATTGTTCAAATCTGCTACATCAATTTTCACTTTGATTTTCAGGGTCTTTGAATTCAGCCTTTGTAGTTGATCATTTTCATTACCATCAAATGCTGTGGCATCCTTTTATTCCTGACACATTATCCAGTCCATATCAGGATAGATATCCAGCAGCATTTTTTTCCCACTGAGATCTGATGTGTCTTCAAAGTGTTCCTTTAACTTTTTTGAGCCTGTTAAGTCAACTTTAAACTCATGTACTCACAGATTCATTGGAGGTGAGGAATCAATTTAAAAGGCATTTCCTGGAGCTGTTTATCAGCTGCTCATTAAAGACCAAAGATCGGTCCTACTCGATTGTCATTTTGCTTTTTGATGCTTTTCTAAATGACGTTAAAGTTTTTTTTCAAACTGAGGTCACCTTCGCCTGAACAATCCAACACCTGCTCTCGTAACGTGTTGTGAAGCTGTTATCGCTAAATCAGTTTTCCTTTGCTAAAGGACGAAGTCCTGGGTGCTGATGAGTGTTCACCACTCGGTCCTTTAATTAGAAAGATTTGGAGACAGAGTTGCAACAGCCAAATTAATTTTGTTCTTGTAATAGTCTTCATGCTTGTGTTTTGCAGGTCTTTTTCATTTTATTTCATTGCTCTTTATCCCAGGAATTCAGCGACATCACATATGCACCAGCTCCTGCTAGCATGGGATTTTTTTTAGTAGTTAAAATCTGAGGTGGATGTTTTTTTTTTCTTATGGTAGTAAAACATTTAAAACTGCCATAATAATCATTTAATGATGGCTTTTCAAAACTGGGCAGCTGGGTAGTTCTTTAACTTTACTTGAATAGCTACAGTGAATTTTTATCACAGATACAAAAATATTTTTTAGGCAAAATATTACAGTAGCTGAGGTGAACTGAAGCAATACTAGTTTATACCACCTTTAAATCAAGGAAATACAAAATTAAAATCAGTCAAATAAACCACACTAACACCAAAAAGTGAAGAAAGAAACGTGTAGCAAACATAAAAGGACAACAGGTCTGAAGTGGGATGAGGGCTGGATGCTACATTTAGTGAATAAAGCCATTTGACTATGTTTTCATAGAAAGAACAGAAAAGCGGTTTCCTCGATGACACACTTGCATTTCCCAAATTACAGGTTTGAAAAGCACAAGGCTTCTCAAACTCCCTCAGTACATAATTGACTGTCAAACCATCAATTGAAGTCAAGAAAAAGACTTCAAAGCTGTAACTCGGAGCCTCTTTTTCTCTTAACAATGTCAATGACACCCACTCCACGAGCGGCAACCTGCCACTTTGTTTCACAAAGCGAGAAAGTGCAACCCGTCCAGATTGGTAATGGACTGACTGATGGAAAATTGCTGCGGTTTGGTTTGCTTTGCAAGTAGGCCTGCAGCGAGGGTCGCTGGCTGGAAGATGAACAGTCAGAATGAAGCGATCAGATCAATAGGTGACCCTGAGGCGCAGCTCAGGGGTTACAGCGTGGTGTAATGGAGCGCTTTTACCTCTGCTATGCACACTCAGTAAATTGAAACATTTCAAGAAGGTGCCCTCAGATGGTGGGGCGCCATGTCTGCCTTGTCACATAATATGACTCTGATGACCTCGGAGGGAAAAATGGCTCTTAAAGGAGAAAGTCCCCATTAAATATAAAGATGCTCCTGTTTGCCTTCAGTAGGTCAGAAGGTTTAAGTGGAGCTCTTGCAGGAAATGAGGATGCTGCCTGGATTTCATTCACTGCTCAGTCCAATTCTGTGGTCATGATGCTCATACTGAGGAGGCTCAGGATGTTCACAGGCAGAGGATAGCGGTCGATAGTTGGTTCCATGGATATTACTGGATTTAGGCATTTATTTCCTTATTTTTTGAGGTTCACATCAGTGTTGATGTTTTGATAACTCTTCGTGTTGATGGGATTAGGAACACAGTTTGTCAGAGGAATTGTGACCATGAAAGTGAATTCCAGAGCAGGGATACATGACATCCATGTATATAATAATACATTTTCAGTTTCCTAGAAGACAGTCCTAGTGTTGGCATTCAGTGAGTAAATGTTACTGGAAGACTTGATGTTGTTTCAAATTACCTCCTTACTGAAGAATATTAATTAGTGAATTAAGAGGACAAACTTCTGGAAAGAGCTGAAGCTGTTTAAACACCCTAAAGTGGACCTGTTCTGCTCTTTTCCATTTCCATGTTTTCATTCCTGCACTCAGAGTAGCTTTGCATGACTCACAATTCAAAATCAGCTTTATCTAGTGTATTGGTGCAGCCCCTTAGTTCATCTTCTGTCTGAGACAAGCTAGTTTGGCTCCACCCCCCTTCATCCAGTTTTCCTCTGATTGGCTGCTCCTGGCAAACGGAAGATTTGAACAGCAGGTGGATGGGGATTCAAGGTGACCATATTAGGATATCCCCCTGAATGGGAAGAATGAGACAGGAAGTACCAGACTGAAAGAACCAATGAACATGGGTCACATAAGACCTCAGACTCTCCTCCCTCCAGCTTCCTCCATCCCTCCATCTCAGCGGTGTGTGTCCTTGAACTGAGGGCCATCCTGCAGTCACATGGATCTTTATCAGGACAGCAACACATAAGTCTCACACTCACACACACACACGCACACACACCCAAGCAAACACACACACACACACACTCGATAATGAAGGAACATGTTAAGTGCATGTGTCTGGCACAAAATATCTTCGAGCAATACGTAATCTGAACCAAGGTCAACATAACAGT